>JAHPZR010014825.1:0-21193 GCA_019787425.1 Platygyra sinensis | reverse complement strand
ATCAACTTGTATTAAGTGTTTTGCATACCTGTAGTTCATCGCATGAGCCAACATTGACCTTCCTACAGAAGTTATAGCTGAGTTCCTCCACAGTTGTATTGTCACACACGACACCAGCGTCCTCACCGTGACCTGGATCACAGTTGCCTAGTCCCCAGCCCACATGACGACAATGGGTCAGCGAAGACTCAAAGCCAACACAGCTAACGCCATCCATCCATATTATACCACTTCCTTTACAAACAACACAATAAACTCAAGCTTACTATATGCTAGTATCAGAATTTCACTAATGGTGAAACAGAGAATTAACTCTAAAGTGTAAATTAAAGTGCTACTTAAACCCATGAATAACCCACTGGGCGTTAGCCCTAATAAAGGGAAACAGGGAACCACACAAGGCAAAGAAAAAATCTTTTGACCTCGGTGGGAATCGAACCCACGACCTCCGGATTAGATCTACCGTTACACTGCCGACTGAGCTACTAGGTCGCACAGAGAAAGTCGGGGACGATTTTAGATGGTGAATCGCGGCGAAGAGAAAGTAAGGGTACATATGAATGTTGTGCCGCGTATCCCAGTGGGTTATTCATGGGTTTAAGTATCACTTTAATTTACACTTCAGAGTTAATTCTCTGTTTCACCATTTGTGTTCCCAGTGCTACGCGGCACAACATTCAGAATTTCACTGCCTAGTTTACGTGAACTGTCACGCAAATGCATTCATGTCATGCTTACCGAGACACAGACTCACCCCTGCCAAAACTGGAATGCATTGTAGCCTCTTTCGCTTTCCCAAATCCAAGCTCCTTGCAAACAACGTTTGCATCGTTCATGTCCCAGTCATCATCGCAAACTGTTCCCCAGACTCCATCATAGAGCACTTCTACGCGACCCTCTCTTACACCGCCTCCAGCTAGTCGGACCACAGGTTTCGGTGGTTTTGGAAGAAACAGTGATGACACAGGACGAAGGTTTCCGCAATCTTTGATGCAGGCACTGCCATCTGCAAACCAAAACGAATGCCGTCAGAAGCACGACAGCAGCTTATAACAATTAACGTAAGACAGGGAATAAGATATATTATATTAGTAAATTCTCAGCTCCGACTATTGTATTTCTAGCTTTTTGATTGGCTAAAAAACTCCGACTATGAGCCAATAGTCGGAGTTTTACGTCATATGGAAAATAGTGCGCCAAGTTTAAAAGTTTTCGCTTTGTAAAACTGTGGAAATAAAAATCGGCGGCAAAACCCGGTTTGAGAATTTACTAAAACAATTATTCCATTCGCCCTTGTTGGATATGAAGTGATTATAACCAACTCGCGCTACGCGCTCGTTGGTTATTTTATCACTTCATATCCAACGCGGGCTCATGGAATAATTGTTATATATTGTAAATCTACTAGCGTTGTATCATAAATGCCGTTTTTGGATTGGCTACGCATCTCAATATCTATTCTGTGTGCACAGTGAATAGCTTAGCACTGTGCTAGCGTTAATAAAATGGCGGTTGTGTCTTCGAGGTCTGTCTGAAGAGTACTTGGATAGTACTTTACAAGAGTAAAATTTATGCTAACGCCATTTTTATGTGTGATAGTTGACACAGGTAATGGCCTCGTCGACTATAGAGCTCTTGAGGTCAGAAGCCTAATTGTTAGACAAAAAACGCGAGTGGAAGTTTGAGAGAACTAAGAACAAAAAAACACAATAATAATAAAACATTCGTCCCTAAACCTGTTAAAATCACTCTGACGTGAAAAAAGGGAATTGTACCCTTTGGTTTCGTCTGTGAAATGACTCTGAGGTTGTTGAAGAAAATGACAGGCATGGACACCCTTTACGCCACGCGCACTGCATGTTTAGTCTCTCTTTTCTACTACATTCCTGGGGTGCCTACCATTTGTCAGAATAAGCCAGTTGGGACGAGCGTTGAATAATGGTAAGGGTTTTTCCAAAATCACCAAACCAACCGAACCAAATCGCGCTTAACATTTGCAATTCGATTTCCCGTCATTGTTTTCGACTGATAAGAGACTGGAAATTGGAAAGTTTAGCAAATGGTAAGGAAATAACTACCGTTCCGTTCCGAACGGAAAAAGAGGAGTACCTGTGATTTCCGAATGGAATTTCCCGAAAATTACCTAACCATTTGACTTCAAACCGAAATTTCCGGCCAAATGGTAAAAACTCCTGATGTCAGGTAATTTTTATGTCTACAAGTTATGGCATTGATTTATGGTGGCGTTTGGTAAAATACTTACTGAGAAATGATCCAACTGGGCACGACCTACATATGTCTCCAGTCTCCCCATCCGAGCACGTCTGGCAGATTTTGTCACAGGGTTTACATGAACGCTTTTTGACGTTACCATAGAAACCAGGTGGGCACTTTGTCACGCAATCCGAAGCTGTGTAAAAGTAAGGAAAGTCACAGCTTTTACACGCAGACGCAGTTCCATTGCAGGTCTTGCATTTCAAAGCACACCTCTCGCATCTTTTTCCTTTTCCTACGAAAAAGCCAGCGCCACACGAAGATACACATTTGAGAGACATATCTGGACCTGCACACTTAACTCCGGCATCTTCTGTGTGTCTGCAGTTGTGAAAACCAATTCCACCTTAAAGAGGAAACAAAATATCGTACATCATCATCATCATCATCATCATCATCATCATCATCATCATCATCATTACTATCCAGCCTCCACCGCTCGTGCGCCTATACTAAGACTTGAATTAACCAATCAGGATTCAGAAGGTGTGAAGAACAGTACAGTACTGAAGTAAAAGGCATGCAGGAAAGTAATTGCAGTCGGGAAACTTTTCTCACTGGAAACAGCCTTGAATGTTCACGAAAAGATATTTATGATTCCAAAAAACAAAGTATCAGATAGTGAAATATAAAAAAATACGACACATTTTTGTCACCAAGCTTTTAATTTGGTGCCAAAAATGGGTCGCTCGTGTCCGGTAACTGACTAGTCGAGTATAGCATAGTTGTGTTAATTTGAACAAAACATGGTGTTCCTCGTCAAAATAAACACAGAAATCTTGAGTTAAGTATTAGAAAGGCCAAGGCATATTTTGGCAAATCTTTACTTTGGTTAGCTGCGTGTCGTTTCGGTACTCGTACTGAGAGCGCAGCCACTGCACCCCAACCAATGCGCATGCGTACTTACCTGCTCTCATTTTGCAGTCTTTGATATTCCTCTCCGTCCCAGTGCATTGCAGATCATCAATTAAAATCTTTCCAGTTCCTTGCCCATATTTGGCTCTGGAGCGAGCTTCCAGGCCCTTTCCCAGCTTCAGCTGCCGACAAATCACGTGCGCATCGTTTAGATCAAAGGAGTCATCGCAAACTGTGCCCCATTCTCCATCATGAAAAACCTCGACTCTACCCTCAACTGTCGAATTTGCGCCAACCAGACGAATATCGTCGACTCCTTGAAGGGTCATCTCGTCCTTCTCGCAGTTTTTAACGCATTTTCTTTGTCGACTCAGAAATTTGTTTGCATCGCACGATGTGCAATTGTCACTTTTTACCTCGCAGTTAAAGCACTTCTGGTCACAAGGCATGCACCTTTGCGTGGCACTATCCGAAAAGTAACGCTCTAAGCAAAACGACACGCAGTTATACGTCGTGTTTCCTGTCTTGTTAAGAAATGTTCCTGGTAGGCACGAGGTGCAGTTTTCTGGATTTCCAAAGCAGTTTGAGCAATTTATACTGCATTTTCCACAGCCGCCATTAGAATCAAGAAAGGATCCATTGTTCGGGTCACAGTCAGCCACAGAAAGACAATCTTGCGTTTTACTCGGACCTTGGCAAACTACTCCAGCGTCCTCGGAATGGTCACAGTTTTCATTTCCCCAGCCGTTGAATTGGCAGCTAATCAATGAAAGTCATTTCCTGCGAGGAAGGAGAAGAAAATATCTATCCAGTATCGCGTCCATGTACAGGCGAACCTCTACTAACCGTGACCTCTCTATAACGACCTTTTTATTTTGCTCCGGCGGACGGAAAAAACGCTAAAAATCTCCGACTGTCGCAAAAGTCCCTGAAAACAAATTCAGTCAAGTCGTAGTAAAATCTTCTGACCTCATTTCGTGTTTGTTTGGTTTCGTGAAAGCAACGAAACTTAAAGATTCAAGCGAATTTTCGGAGCTTGCGTTCAAAATGTTTTGGCAAAGAGGTATATAATTCATGGTAGGACACATATAGTCTCCTTACCCCTTTACCCCTTCAAACGCTACCGCAAGCAAACAGCAGTAATTAAAACCAAACCACAAGCAAACACACTATTTAATTGCAGTGGTTTGGTTTTATGCTGTTTTGCTTGCGGGTTAGCATTTAAGGTGGCCGAACACAGTTTTCGCGCGTGCTTTTGCGGCACGGCACAAGGATTTCAAAGAACAAACATGCGTCAATAGAGCGGTCATTTTATTTACTCAACACCCGCACTATCTGTGTTATTTTCTCTATAATTGAACGCGGTGTATTGATGGCTTTAGTCTTATTACAAATATATATTAGAAAAGTAACGATGCAAAGAACTCAGGCAATTTTTAGCTTTGTTTGTTGCCGAAAGAACCCAGTTAAAGTGCAACGCATGCGCAGTTACTTGAAAATTGAGACCGACTGCTTTAGCAGAAACCTGCCGATTTCTAACGATCCAGTCGTTAGAATTCAAGAAATTTGGCAGAAAATAGATCAGAGACCACGTGAATGATCCATCAAAAAAAATCTGAATTTTGACAAAGGGAATTTTAATAATACAGAAAACGATTAACGGCGAATTACGAAAATCGCCTATATGTCAAAATTTATTAGAACCATGTTGACATAAGGGATTTAATGTCAATTCTTAGTGTGCAAAATATGAAAAACAATCTAACGAC
This sequence comes from Platygyra sinensis, assembly GCA_019787425.1. Classification (NCBI taxonomy): domain Eukaryota; kingdom Metazoa; phylum Cnidaria; class Anthozoa; order Scleractinia; family Merulinidae; genus Platygyra; species Platygyra sinensis. The sequence goes on along the minus strand of JAHPZR010014825.1, from coordinate 16,295 downwards.
TGGATTTTTTTTAAATAAACAAAAGCCATTATTTAAGCCTTGTTTTTAACCAGCCCCGTTGCCATGGCAACAGCACACATCCTAGCCAAAATGCGAGAATAAATATTTCTGTGGCTAAACTTGACTTGTGCAAAAAATGGGCGCCAAAGCATAAATAGTTTAAAAGTTATGGTGAAATTGGCACAGGCACTTGAAAACTGTGTTCGGCCACCTTAAGGGGTAAAGGGGGCAGGAGACAATGTGTCCTACCATGAATTATATGCCGGCAAAGAGTTGTCTCTTTTGCAGAGGGCGAAAAGGCTTAGGTACGAGTTTACCGCAACTGTGTAAGCAGCGTTTTTTTTTTTTTCTGTAAGGTCACTGATATGACAACAGGAGACAAAAGTAAACTAGTCTATTCATTCTTTTTGTTTCCCTGCTCAGCAAGATTGTGTGCTCCCTGTGGTCAGTGATATAAAAACTCAGTTTAAGCTTACGACGAAAATACTTGTCAAAATTCCAACAGACATAAATGCTTTGAGTTGTGGACAAAGACTTTAAGATTTCGGGAATTTTGGACCCCGCGCGATATCCGCAAAACTCCTCGCAGAATGTACGCACGTGCGCCACACGCGATGGCGTAATTTGTACGCACGTGCGCCACACGCGATGGCGTAATTTGTACGCACGTGCGCCACACGCGATGGCGTAATTTGTACGCACGTGCGCCACACGCGATGGCGTAATTTGTTCTAAAAATAGCAAAATTGTCCCGTATCATAAGGATACTAGAAATGGTGCGTGTTAATATGGTCTCTGTTCCCGATTATGGCTTCTGGTACCAACATGCAACTGCAACACTGCTTTTTTCATTCTACGGAGGACTTGAGACGGCACGGTTATTTTCAGTGGATCATGTTTTCAGCGGGCACTTCGTTCCATATCATAGGGGCAGCGCAAATACTAGAAATGGGGCGCGCGCCTACAGTCTCCGTCCCCGTTCATGGCTCATAGAAAGCATATTAATAATGGTAACAGGACTGCATGAGTGGAGTGTAATTCGGTCTGTAATCACGAGTATGATTACAGACTGAATTGGACGACACGATGTCTTGTTACCAATTAATCAAAACGATTACAATTCCCCGCAAAAGTTAAAGTTTCATTTGAAGAAGAGCTTTTACATGTAACAGTCATTTTAATGTCACAATTAAAAATTCAAAACGGTCACTGGATTCTAAACCTCTACAATTTTACAAAGTCAGTCTCTTGAATTGGTTACTATAGTTATTGTAATCAATGTTGTGATTGGTGGATTTAGTGGAAAACTTAAGATGATTGGCTCATGTTACTGTCCGATTACAGGTGTCCAATTACAACCAGCTGTTCGATTACAGTGTCCGATTATAGCTTTGCAGATTAATCAGAGCAAAATACAGCAGTTTATGCACCAATCACATTTGAGGAAATTGTAATTTTTATGATCAAGTTCGTACATGACTTTATTGGTTTACACATTTTTACACATTTTTTTGAGATTTGCAGCCTGCCGCCGGTCTTAAAGGAGCACTGTCACGATGATTTTGCCTTTTTAGGTCAATTCTGTGCTAAAATCATTACTTTGAGACTTTAATCGTAAACAAAATGCATCCGTAAAGCTACAACGAACATATCCAAAAGAATATTATATCAAAGAGGGCTAACCATAATGAATTTCTTGAGGATATTTGGAACACGTAACATCAAAACTTGAAAAAATTGGCCAATTTTTTCAAGTCTCAATCCATTTCCATCCATGCCATCCTAAGCGGCAGGCGACAGGAAGCAATTTCGGTAATTTCAAATAGTCTTTAATAACAAAACTAAATCAGTTGATGCGAAGACACCTTCTAGCTTTTTATAAAGTTGCCAAAATAGAGTGACAATGCCCCTTTAACCTCGGGCAGGCTTATTACGCTTTTCCGCTCGGAAGATTCGACTGTATTTAACTCGTTCTTACCGGTACAATTTACATCGTCCATCCAAACCTCGCCCACTGTTTGACCATACTTCGCTCGTACAGTAGCAGCGGTAGCATTTCCCATCCCCAGCATTCTGCACACAACATTGGCATCTTTCATATCCCAGTAATCGTCACAAACGCTACCGTACTTGCCGTTGTGATAAATCTGAAGCGAAACAGAAAATAAGGGAAACAGTCAGTGAGTGATGACGTCATGTACAACCACTTTATTGCTCTCGTCTGCGAAGAAAATGAAGTTTTGTATCGTCTACGGTAAATTGAGTTGAATTGAACTGTCTGTGAAAAGGAGTTACAGAAAGTTCTAAGTGAACTGTAGATTTATGCTATACGTAAAGCACTAAGATAAGTCGCTTTCGATTACGATTCTTTGTGTTAGCTGACTGGGGCTGCGCCGTTAAATTTTGCTCGATTCTTAATGGCTTAAATTCCTCACGTGACGCGATAGTGTTCATCCATATAGATACACTATCAGCTCCTACTTCCTTTTAAGGAAAATACCCCGATGGAGATTACTCGTCCGTGAGAATTTTTTCTGTAAACGAACGGGCTTATAGAAAATAAACAATTGAAATTGTATTAAGTATTATTTTTCTGTTTTTTTTTTTAAATTTTCCATCTCGCATTTACTGATTTCATCTAAAAACAGTTGACAATAATAGCTTAATTGACTTCTGAACTGGCATAACAAAGACAATAAATTTTGTATGTCTTGGAACTATCGGTCTGATAGTTGCCCCTTGGAAATTTGATGTTTTTAAAACTAGAATATTTGTCCTCCAATCTTCCTTCTCGGTCAAATTTTTGTTTCAAGAACATGAAATTTTTCTGGGCAACTATAGCCTGCGAAAACAGCCCTCCTTCTTCGCTCCCGGCCCGAGTGGCGTTTCGCGAGAAAGGACGTCTGCGATTTACTGCCGAAAATTTCATACTGATGACATAACCGTGAACTTTGTAATTTTGAATAAATCATCATGTGCAGTACCAGACATTTTTCGATCCTTCACAACACACTACACGAGAAGTTTGTGCCAAGCCGCAAATGTCTTACATTCTCACATATGTACGAGCTACACTAACAACTTCAGACTGACGGAGTATTTTAGAAATACAGGTAACTGATGAGATTCACATGGAGGATCGAAACGATGGTCTTGACTAAGCCGAACAAAAGACGAACAAAGACACATTCAACAGACTTGCTCGTCAACAGGCTCGAAAAATGGATTTACTTCGGTGTAAAATCCTGAGAAGTTTTTTCTTTGTCTATTATCATATGATGACTTCTTTGCATTCTTTGTTTTACGTCACTAGTAAGTGTTGCAGGTTCTTACATCGAGGATGAGCCCGTAAAACATAAGCTCGATCAGATAGCTGAAAGAAACATTATAATTTCACTACACAAACGTTTAGCTTTCTCGAAGTAAAGCTACAGCGTCTCTGAAGAAAAAACGTACGAGGGCAAATATGATATCAGTTCTGTAGTCTCAAACAGTTCTAATCACAGCCGGGCCCGGCGTCACAATATAAAATGCAAGTCAGCAACTTGTTTACGGAGTTGTCAAAATCCAGGAAGCAACATGCAGACAACAGCGGAAATCAGGTAGGTACTTGGTGTATTTTTTTCTATTGTTTATTTGAAAAAAAAAAAAAAACGATACATAACCACTATATGACAAAGACATTACGTATCTTCCGGAAATGAAAATCATGTAGGCTCATGTAGACCTATGTCTTCTAAAAATTTTGCCATGGCCCGGTTTAACTGCTCAACTCTACTTAAAATTCCTCCCTTTAGCACAGCATGAAGTGCCTTTCATAAACGCGAGTGAAGCGACAAAAAGGTCAAGTGATCGAACAGAGAACGGCAAATGTACAAATGTCACGAACCGTCGAAGTCGTGTAGGCTAGTCAGCCCTATATTTTACACAAACCACCGCTATAATTACAAGACGTCAGATTTGTTTTGGTGAGAATTTTCACTGTCCCGCATATTTACAGACTTTATTATGCATAATTACCGATCGAAACCAATCAGCGCTCATGACCAGATGCACGACAGATTTTCGTCATCAGTATGGAAATTTCGACAGTAAATCGCAGACGTCTTTCTCGCGAAACGCCACTTGGGCCGGGAGCGAAGAAGACGGCTGTTTCCGCGGGCTAGGGTAACTATCACCCGATAGTTCCTCGACAGAAACACTCAGTTGTTTAAATAGTGCCTTTCCGAGAAATAGTACTCTTCCATGAATTTTTTTTTCTGGAAGAAAGTGGGCTCAAAAGAAAAAAATGAAAAACGCAATTTGTCTGTTTTGTCTTTTAAATTTTACATTTCGCTTCCCCTTTATCTTAAAAGAATGCAATATGATTTTTAAACTGGCATGCGAGGAAAAATATATTGGTGAAAAATAAAGACAATAGAGTGTTTCTGTTGAAGACCTAGCAGCTAATAGTTGCCCATTTGAATTTTGAAAAACTTTCAAGAGCATAATCTCATCTATAACAAGGGTGTTAGACATTAATTACCTCAACGCGTCCCTCAGACGAAGTCGGGCCATCAACAAGACGTACTTGCGGTATAGTAGTTGGTTTGCGCAAAGGCGCACAATCTGTCGCACAACCCGAGTTTTTCTTGAACCTAGGAGGATCACATGACGTGCAGTTATCTGGCGTCACTTCGCAACTGCCGCACGTGGCGTTACATTTAAGGCACATGTCACCTGCAAGATAGTAACCACGCCCACATTCAGCCACGCACGTGTAGTTCTTTTTGTAGTAACCATCTGTGCATTTCTGGCAATTGTCGGCAGTACCAACGCAAGTTCTACACGAGACAGTGCACTGTGAGCAGGCTTTTCCTGGGATCTGGTAAAAGCCTTCCGGGCAATTTGGCTTGCAGGTCCTCACTCCGGGTCCCGAGCAACGAAGTACTGCATCTTCTTCGTGTCTACAGTTTGTTTTGCCCCAGGGGCTGTGATTACAGTCGTAGAGAGATTTTTCGTTGCCTGTGCAGAAAACATCATCAAGCCAAAGTTTGCTATTAGGTAACTCTGAAGATTGTCTTGGGATGTGAGTCAGTGACGCACTAGAGTCTGGAGATCCGAGGCCAAGCTCTCTACATACCACAGAAGACTCTCTGTTATCCCATCCATCATCACAAACAGTTCCCCAAACTCCCTGGTAAAAGATTTCCAGCACGCCTTCCAAATAGTCTGATCCGTTACTCAGTCGTACCAGCGCTCCATTTGGAGATGTATCGTTCGCAGTCTTAGGTATGACTGGTACAGCAACTTTTGCACCAGTACAGTTCTGGAGACACTCGTCATTGTCAAGCACCAGGGGCGGCCTGCACACTGTACATTGTGGAGCGTCTTTAGCACTGATAAACATACACTGCAAACATTTAGGCGGGCAAGATAGACAGGAATGATTCCTATCAAACTTGTAAAATGAATTACCACAGTCGGTTACACAGACGCCGTCTTTTTCATACAAATCAGGGCCGCAGTCCGATTGGCACTTCCCTCCCTTTAGCGCGTTCGGAGCCTTGCAGGAAGTACAGTTCTTAGGATCAGTTCCTTCGGCACACGTCACGCAAATGGTTGTGTCACACTTGCGACATTCCCTGGAAGGAAGATGGATGTACTCTCCAGCAGGGCATTCATCAGTGCAGGTATTATTGTATAAGACTTTGGGGGCTTTGCACTTTGTGCAACGAGAGCTGGTTCCTAGACATTCAGTGCACTGTGCGTCGCATAGATCGCAAACATCCGCTTTGTTCTTAAACCAGCCTGGCTTGCACTGCTTCATGCATTGATTGGTCTGAGGTGGGCCACTTTTTGGCCCTGTGCAAACGACTCCCACATCACTGCTATGGTAACAGCGCATGCCACCTGAACGAGGTGCATTTTTGCATTCGAATAAACTGCTTTCCCGTCCAGTGCAGTTCATGTCATTCGCCCATACTGAGCCGCTTCCAGGCCCGTACACAGTTTTCTTAACAGCTCGTAAAGCGCCTCCGAGCCCAAGCTGTCGGCAGGCAACAGTAGCTTCAGGAAAATCAAACAACTTGTTGCAAACCGTGCTCCACGCTCCGTTGACAAAGACTTCCAATCGGCCCTTGAGCTCAGTGGAGTTGACTCCAGCAAGGCGTATCCGTCGTTTTTGGCCAACGAACGATGGAGAGCAACTCACCAAGCACTGATTTCCTTTAAGGTACCGATCATCCGGGCATGTTGTACAAGAAGTGGACGACCTTCCGTCTGCACATGTTCGGCAACTGGGGTCACATAGTTTGCACTGTCCATCAGAAGTGTCACCATAGAAACCTGGTCCACACGTTGTTACACAGCTTTTGCCTTTTGAAGTAAAGATGAAAACTGTAAGCATGTGAAAACTACGAAAAAAGAAGCAAAATTGCTATGCATCTGCAGCCAGTTATAATGAAAATAAGATGTTTTCCGTTGTAATGGATTGCGCTGCTACAATACCCGTAAAGGACAAGCCAGTCTTAGAAATATCAACATTTCCACGACTTTCATTTAACACTGACAGGGCAAATAAATAATCAACTAACACATTAAGCAAAAATCACATTTGACGCGCGCCTCTATTAAACGCGCGATTTTTGTCTTTCAGTCAGGAAACAATTCGCATACGTTTTAGTGTGAACCGCTGAACAGATAACGTGATTTCATTACCTTTTCGAAATCGCGAGGGGTCACAGCTGGTACATGTTGTTGAGGTATCAATGCACGTGAGGCAACTTGGAGAACAAGCGTCACACTGTCGCTTGCCAACCTTCTGATAGTAGCCATCCCCACAGCTAACGACACACTCCCTGGTTGTATCAGGGCCTGCACACCGCACACCGGCGTCTTCAAAATGGCTGCACGTATGGTTACCCCAACCATTGTGCTTGCATCTTTCTAAGCGAGTTTCAGATCCCGTGCAGTTTACCTTTTAGAGGGAAGAAAGAAAATAATTAAACACGATACCAAAAAAATACTACAATGTGACCGATAAATATTGTCAACGTTAGCTCATACAATTACTAACTGAGCTGTTTAGAGTAACTGAATACTGAGTGAAGCTTTGGAGCCAAGGCTGGCTCATAGCTATCGGAGCTTATCCCGGTTACTGTAGCATGAAGCGGCTGGAAGTATTTCTACTTCTTCTGGGCGGGATACTAGTCCATCGCAGGTCACTTCCCCGCAATTTTGTTAGGTTTCCCCAACAATTCGCCGGTACCCATTTACACACCTGGGTGGAGAGAGGCACTGTGAGAGTAAAGTGTCTTGCCAAAGAACACAACACAATGTCCCCGGCCAGGGCTCGAACCCGGAACGCTCGCTCCGGAGTCGAGCGCAGTAACCATGAGGCCACCCTGCCTCCCACGTAGAGTAAATGGCTTCGGTTTTTTTTTAATTTATTTCATTTTTTTTTTCTGCTTTGCTCGTCATTTGAAGGTTACGAAGACTGAGAAATAACGAATGTCTGATCAGTCTAGACTTCGTCCAGGTCTGAACCCTTCATCTTGAACGTGGAATTATAACCAAACCCTGTAGAAACATAGAACAAAAACTGGCAAAGGTACGAAAACATCCTGTCGATACGTTTCCAGAAAATCCTGAAGTTGTAAAATTTCCGAAAAGCTAACCATTCAACCGAAAATTCTTGAAATGTTGCGAGGAAAGTCAAATAGAACGAAAATTACCGTAAGAAATTTCCGAAAATTTCCCTCTTCCTCGCAAGGCCGTAAATTCCGGAAATTTTGGAACGTGCCGTTTCTTTCCCCCCAGGAAATTTCCGAAAATGCAAACCGGAATTTTTGGTCCAATGGACTTAGCGCCCTTTGTGACATAAAATAACCGGTTCTTTACTCACTTACAAGTGTCTGAAAACGAAATCCTGTTTAGATCCACTGAAAAAAAACAGCCCTCGTCAACTGTTGGAAGTTTACTTATTACCAGGAATCTAACTCAATTGAATGAAAAATGAAACATCACCTTAGACAGCCAAATGGGCTGTGAATCTTCTCCATTGCCCAGTCTCCCCAATTTCACGGCCTCCTGTGCATTTCCTAGCAACAACTCCCGACATACAACGGTGGCGTCTTGGATATCCCAGGAATCATCGCAGACTGTGCCCCAGAGCCCTTCGTGGTTGATTTCGACTCGGCCTTCGAAGTGGTTACTTCCGCCCACCAGTCTAATCTGAGTATTAGGCGGACCTTTTGTGAGGCCGTTATCACAAGTTTTAACGCACGAGGTGTCTGTTGGAAAAGATCTTTACATTAGCTATAAAATACAAGAAAGCATTAATCGTCCTTTTGAATTCCGTTCTCCTACAGCGAAAGACGTAAAACCATATCAAGGTATTGGCAAAACAACTCAGAGAAATGGACTTGGGTCTCGAGGACTAACATGAGCTGCCAGTTTAGTAATTGAACAATTAGTAATTGAAATTACAGGCAATATTTATTTAACAAATAAAGAAGCCTAAGCCGTGTATTACACTGTGATAAAACACGCTGGTCATTTGAGAATACGAGGGAAACGTGGAAAACACGAGCCGCAGGTGAGTGTTTTTTAACGTTTCTCGAGTGTTCTCAAATGACCGGAGTGTTTTATCACAGTGTAATACACGGCTTAGGCTACTTCATTTGCTTTAAAATAAAGATTTTACGCGCGCAAATCAATTAAACACGCTTTTTTCTATGTTTTATACTCTGTTATAACATAGCTAGCAGAGCCACGCAATCAAATTTAGTATACGTAAGCGTGCTTAAAATCCCGATGGTGCACTCTCGCGCTGATGGCGTGAGCAAATCGCTTTGCCAGAAAATTTTTTTTTCGCGCGAGCGGCCATTGTTAGCGTGGGGAAAAATATTCAGATATTTCTCGACAATAATGGATAGAAACAGAGACTCCACCCACCAGTCCCAAAACAAAGACAATTTCCGACCTTTTCTCTTGGGCTGGAGTTCTTAAATGAGGCAGAAAAAGAGAAAAACAACGGAACAGGAGACTCAGCATCGGCGCCATCACGATTCGCTTCACTGTTCGAGGGTGAAATGCAATTTTGACAGAAAGACACTCTGGTAAAACCAAACAAGTTACAAACTGGTCTGTTTCATCCTTCAAAGGTAAGCTTAAATTTTTCCGTTTTGAAATTGTTAAATATGAAACTCGAGCTTTCAAAAGAAAGATTGAAATAAAACCAATTCCTCTTTTGTTTATTTCGCTTACCGCGAACAATCACTTCTGATATTGTTGTCCGTTATTCGCGTCGGATTTTATGCACAATTTCACCGGCTATGTTATAAAACAATTGGTTCATGCTTTTAGCTGTGCACTATCGAGTTATGGATCACTTGGGAAGTTTGGAGAACACTCAAGAAGCTAGAGTTGCCCTCGGCTACGCCTCGGGCAACTCTTACGCTTCTTTCGTGCTCTCCAAACTTCCCGCGTGCTCCATAACTCGATAGTGCACGCTAAAGCATGAACCAATTGTTAAATAAAACATGGATTTTTGACCAATCAGGGCGCGCGCAGGGTCCTATCTATACTGTTTAATTGGGTTAAAACTGGCAAACTTTCTAATTGCTGATTAAAAGGAGCCACGACATGGTTTAGAAATCTTAAAAGTTCTGCCTTAACTTTTCGAGTTCGTCGTTTGTAATCCGTGTTAATCTTTTCCATCGATCCTTAACCATCCTTGCTCCCATATGGTTTAAAATTGCTTTTTTGTTTTGTTTTTGTTTGTTTGAGTTATTATCGTTATCGTTATCGTTATCGTTATTGTTATTGTTAGTGTTGATTTTTAGTCTTATGCGACCGTTCAGCAAAACGTGACATTCCACAAATACTATTACATAATTACTGAAAACGTGACTCTTGCCTTGAAGCATATGGAGGTGTTGTGTTACAACTGTTTCGGTTGAAAAGTCATTATTCTTACACTTTGTGGATAAAAGCCACTTACCCTGTTGCAGCGTTATATTGTTGTTGTTTGCCAGCTCTTCAGGCCGATCTAAGGAGATTTCGGTGAGCTATCGTTTTGTGGACTCCCATTATTAAAAGAAAGACAAGGTCGCACACTGATTTCTGAAGTGCCCGCCGCTCGAAGCCAGTAATCCACTGAAAATAACCCTTTAGACTCAATTCCTCCGTAGAATCGAAAAAGAGATGTTGCAGTTGCGTGTCAGTACCAGGAGCCATAATCGGGAACGGAGACCATAAGGGAGTACCAATTCGAGTATTGGGGCTGTCCCTGTGATATGGGACAATTTCTCTATTTTTAGAACAAATTGGGCCATCGCGTGCGGCACACGCGTCAGACTCAGTTTCCTTTCAAATTCATTTCAAACACTTTCGCAACTTCGATTTAAAAATTATCAAAAACAGGTTTTGGTTTTGATTGAGCATTGTTTGAGAAACTCACAAATTAACTCGACCCAAGAGTAGAGAGTTTTCTTACATAAGCTGCATTCTTAAGGCACAACGTCGTTCCCAGGGTCTCAGGGGGCAGTAAGATGAGAGACCCTGGGAACGAGGCTGCTTAAGTCAGAACAAACGCAAAAGCTTTTGGGTATCAAATAACTAGAGCGAGCAGATATTTTCATTCACATCGCTTAATTATTTTCGACCGGAAAAACCAACCTTTTCCATTAGCTCAGAGCATAAAACTGCATGTAGGAACCCTGTTTTTTATCCCTGCCTAATTCCCTGCCATCGCTGTGAAAAATCCGTCAGAGAATCTCGCAACTCTTGCTACTTTTATCACGCAACATGACAACGACTTAAACGGTGGATAGGCGCGCGCGCGCGGATATATGTCGTCACGCAACCTCGTTAACCCTGGGAACGAGGTTGGTCGTCACGGTAGCGCAAGTTGTTATAAAAATGGCAAAATTGTCCGATTGTGTCGTTGGCTTTTGGCAAATGGGTCCCAACGAAATATGGGAGCAAAAGTTTGCTGTCTGTCAATTTGCAAACGAAGCAATCTCGTCGTGGACGGAAAGCGACAGGAGCCATAATCGGGGATGAAGACCGCGCTTAAGGTGGCCGAACACAGTTTTCGCGCGTGCTTTTGCTGATGCAATTCAGTACGTGCACAAGGATTTCAAAGAACAAACATGAGCAATCATTTCATTTACTCAACATCCGCACTATCTGTGTTATTTTTCTCTATAATTGAACGCAGTGTATTTTAAAATGGCTTTAGTCTTTTATTACAAAGATATGTTAGAAAAGGTAACGATGCAAAGAACCCAGCAATTCTCAGCTTTTGTTACCGAAAGAACCCAGTTAAATGCAACGCATGCGCAGTCGCTCGAAAAATTGAGACCGATTGCTTTAGCAGAAACATGCAGATTTCTAACGCTCCAGTCGTTAGAATTTCAAGAAATTTTGCAGAAAAATAGATCAGAGACCACGTGAATGATCTATCAAAAAAATCTGAATTTTAACATAAGGAAATTTTAATAATACAGAAAACGATTAACGGCGAATTACGAAAATCGCCTATGTCAAAATTTTATTAGAACCGTGTTGACAGAAGGGATTTAATGTCAAATCTTAGTGTGCAAAATATGAAAACAATCTAACGACTGGATTTTTTTAAATAAACAAAAACCATTATTTAACCAGCCCCGTTGCCATGGCAACAGCGCACGCCCTCGTCAAAATGCGACTGAATAAATATTTCTGTAGTTAACCTTGTTTTCTTGAAAAAACGGGCGCCAAAGCATAAATAGTTTAAAAGTTATGGTCAATTAGGCATAGGCACTTGAAAACTGTGTTCGGCCACACGGTAAGTCTCGGAATACGCGCGCTGAACTAATTATAATTACCCACCGTACTATGCAACCCGCGAAAGTATCCTCCTCTCTTGACGAGGGTAATTTCGAATTTGCGAGCGAAGCAATCTCGAAATAAATGTTTGCTAGCGAGGGTACTGTGGAAGGAATTGCGTAGAGAGTAAACTGACATGGAACTTCGACATCTCTTCGTCGATTTACGGAGGAATTGATGAATTGAGTCGACAGCGTTATTTTCATGGGATTTATTCGCTTCGAGCTGCAGGCACTTTAGAAATCAGTGCATGGCTTTGTCTTTCTGGATGTGTCGAAAACGAAGACCCAACAACGAACACCGAACGTCGAAGACCCTGTGGTCTAAAGCAAAGACCTACTGATCTAAAACGAATCCTTGTCTTCTCTTTAGAGCACACGGTCCTCGTTGTAGACCAGTGGGTCTTCGTTTTAAACCACAGGCTGGGTCTTCGGTCTCAGTCGGTCTTCGTAGTTGTGTCTTCGTTTTCGACACATCGTAACCTTGTCTTTCTTTTGGTAGTGAAAATCCCCAGAACGAAACTTCGCCGAAGTCACGTTAGATCGGCCTGAGGAGCTGGCAAACATCAAAGAATATAACACAGCAACAGGGTAAGTAGATATTATATTCACAAAGACTAATTGCATGACTTTTCATGAGGTCTCAAGCGAAACCACTGCGGCGTTCCCAAACAAACCTTTATAAAGTCGAACATTTGTGACACAACACCTACGTGTATGTTGCAAGACGAGAGTAACGTTTTCGGTCCTTATGTAATAGTATGTGCCATTTGTCACGTTTCGATGAACGCTCGCATAAAATTCAAATAAATAATGACAATAATTTCTTTGTACTATGAACTTGGGTCGCCTGTTACTATTCTGGTTTCTTTCAATTAAAAGATGTTGCTGCTATAGAGATCGCTTGTTTCTTTGCTACCCCACCTTTCACCATTAGTGCGAAGACGTTACACGAAGTTTATCTGTTACAGCTATCATTAAAAACATAACCTGATACCTCTGAGATAAAATAGAGGATTGCAACTTGTACAAAGGTCATCCAGTGCGCCATTCCGACACGTTCTGCATTTGGAGGAACACTTTTGGCAGGTGTTTGTTAAGGTGTGTCCATAGGAGCCCGGGCCACAGTCCGGCACACAGTACAATCCGGTCTTCAAGAACGTTCCCTTGGGACACAAAGATGGAGCCACTAGAATTAAACAACGCATACGCAACGTTAGGACGCGAGAGGCTAGAAGTCACGGCGTGACACTACGTATGAGTCCATCCCCCTTTAGAAGTGGGAAAAAACCTGGGACGAATCCCACCTCGCAGTCGCTTATGGGATGATAACAGGAGAAAATACAGGGTGCTTTAATTTCCATTCGACCAAAAATTCCGGAAATTCCGGGAGGGGAAGCGAATGGAACAGACATCTTCAAAAATTTCATTCCGAAATTTTGGAAAAATCGGAATAACCGGAAAATTCTGTTCCATTCGGCCATTCCTGCTCGGGCATAGTTTCACCGAGCCTGGAAATCGAATTCAACATAACGGTTCCTCGGCTTCTAAATATAATATTAGTGCTCTATCTGACAAATGCCACAAATGACTGAAATGTCTTACTTCAGCATTGTTGCAGTGGATTGGCCTCAATAACATTCAGTGAGTAGTGCAAAAATACATGTGAGCTTCGTGAAATGAGAGCATAACTCTCGAGGTAGTATAAAGAGGACTCCTTTTAAATTATTACGATAAAAGTTATATTGTCACTCGCACCTAATGTATCGTTTATTTTAACTTCAGAGTCCTCCAGCAGCCCCAAAGAAAGTCAACGAAGGTAAAATAGTCTTCCGTTAGATTTCATATTTTCGCGCGAAACTTGGAACCTGAAAATGCTGCTCCATTCGTCGCATGGATTTACCCGGAATTTCAAACCGGAATATTTGGTGGTATAGGAATCGCCCACAGTTTCTCGTCTCCAGTTACGTTCCCACAAGCCTCTGCGAGATTAGACTTGCTCCACTGAGGTCTCCACTCGTGCGATTTCAAATGTTACTGAACGCCGAATGGAGAGCAGGTTGCTGTCAATTGTTTCGTTATACTAACTATTCATCTAAACGGCGCGGTGGTTAAACTCTATTTGGTAACGACGTTGTACGGAGCTGGAGCCGAATAAAACTAACTTAAGGTACCTCCCTCCCCGTTAAAAAAGAAAGAAAAAAAATAACAACCTTGCAAACATTAAAAATACGTGATGGGTTGACTTTTTTTTACATTTGAAATTGAAAATTGACAAGCATTGTCCGCTATTCAATAATCCGTTTGTGTTTTGGTGAAGATTAATGCCACGTGATCATTGTCCCTACGGGCAACGACCTGGGGAGGTGAAATCAGCATATTAACATTTTCCTGTGTTATCCTGGTGTGAATAGTGTAATACATTCTGTTTCGTTTTTAACTCTCATCGTTGACAATGGCACTTCCGCAAAATCACCTTGACTTCTTGACTAACTTAGATTAACTCTTAAATCCTAGAGCAAGTTTCACTTGGAAGTGAACATGAAAAACTCCCCACGTGGTTTTACGCACACAGAAAAACACGATATTGAATAGCAAATTTGGATCGCGACATGCATGTGTTAAGTATAGTTCGGCGGCAGTCTTTTGGCGAACTTTTCAAATACTTTCATATTTTCAGTGTGTATCTTTTGTTTAAATCAAGCTCGTCTCTCGTTGGAAGCCATTCAATCCGTTTTAAGACGTAAGTACTTCAAATTGCTTTGCAAACCGACGTAAAGCGCGTTCTGCATGACTAAATGCATAGTTAATATGCAGTGTGGTCGTATTGCTCCGTTTAAATCTATCCTTGAACGCTATATGATATCTTTGTAATGTTTTACAAGAACGATTCGATTCTTCCCTTATTGTTGTTGAGTAATACTATAGCTTTCGCAGTTTAGGGTACGAGATATTTGTTCCTTAGGAATCGAAACAGTCCAATTTTGTTCGATTCATTATGCAACGTTTTCCATACATGCTAGACAATCGCAGGTTAATTCATATAGCAATACAAGGTTTGTTTCTCGATAAGTCGTAATGAAGACGGAAATGAAAGTTATAGTACTAAAATGTTCCTAACCTGATTCACTTGCAGTACTTGCCAGATGAAGAAAGCAAAGCAAAGCAGCTTTACCCAGGACATTAATAACGCTAGCAAGCGCTCGCAGGTCCATCTTCGATTCACCTCGCTTGATTTAGCGATCACTCTATAGATGACAACTTAAGTGCTTTTTATCACAACAAAAGAAATTTTGCTTCAGGGGAGGGGTGCACCGTTGCGCTAATTTCAAGGCCCGTTTTTTCTTGTTTGCAACAACAATGGCATTGGATCGAAACAAAAAGTGAAAGCTTTGTCGTAAATGTATCACATTTGTTGAGATGGGGAGCAAATTATAATTCCTAAGAACGGTCATGGTTTAATTGAGAAGATGCGCCAAGTTTTTTGCCCAGACAGGACTCTTTAATAATTTGTTACGCGTATAGGGTTGGTATTAAGGTCATCATTATCGCGGAAAATGTCGCATTATATTGTCTTCCTTTTGCCCTGTTTACATACTCCATTGTCTCCTACAGTTCAGCTTAAGTTCCCTTTATTTGTGAAGATACCCAATGTTCTTTCAAATGAATCCCGAAAATATTCCATGTTTATTGAAATCAATAATCTTGTCAAAACATGTATTTTCGCCCTTTTTATTAGCTGAGAGCCAACCATGTGACCTGCTAAAAACTGCATACAAACGTCGTTGTAACCACGCTTTTGTGCGAAAATTAACAGATGACACTCTTGAGCTGTCGGAGAGTGCTAAAAATATAAAACGTTTTTCGCGATGGAATGATAAAACAGTTATTAAACTTGGTTATCGCAAAATATCGTGATTTGCCAGTGTCTCGCAGTTCATTTATTTGTCTCAACCTTTGGCTTCGGCAAACAATTGATCGGCTCCGACCACTGATAAATCACGATATTTACTCAAACCCGTCCAATACAGTTCTTAAGTATTCCCCTTTCCCTCAAAATTCCCGGAGGGCCCACCTGCTACGATGCACAAGATGTTTCAAACAAAGAGTTCAGAATATTAAATCGGTAGTTCAGAAAGCGTTACACGATAAATTCTAGCAACAACCCCCTTTCCTAACTACCAGCCCAGAATCGAGGTGGAGGCTGTCCTTTTTTCGGTTCTACGGTTTCCATGGGTCAATTTTAGATTGAGTTTTTGCGCAATTTTTGCACTTAATTTTTGGTTCAGGGTTTTTTATCCGTTGCGGGTTTTTTTTTCCTGAATTTATTTTTAGTATTTAGTTTTCGGTACGTTATACAGGAGCCCATGGTTTGTTTGGATAAGGAAAGCAACGTTTTGGTTTTTGTGGTTCCACTTGCCTTGTTTCCAGAATAAAAAC
>JAHPZR010014824.1:0-13311 GCA_019787425.1 Platygyra sinensis | reverse complement strand
ATACATTATACATGTTAGACAAGTGAGAATGGCAAACCAGTATCAATATCAGAATGAGAAAAATGCATATAGCACAACCATTACTGATGAAATCAGAAACTTTCATTTGCCCTTGTTGTAGCCAGTTGTAGTAAACACAATGTCATCACAGCTCATCACTGCTGAAAACCTGAGGCTTTCCAACCGCACTGTAGTAAAACATTTACTATGTTAACTGCTACTGGTTTTCTTGAGGCCAGTGAGCGAGTACAAATTTACAATGTAGCACTAGGAGAAAGAAGTGTACTTTTGAGTATATTTAGAGATAAATATTCTGAAGAGTTAGCTTATCCACGCAGGGACATTTCTCGGTGTAAAAAGGCAAGAGAATGACGATAGACTAGTCTATGTTCACTACAGTGATATTTGCAAATCAAAAAGTAGTAAATTTCAACAAATTGAGTAATAACATCTAGTTTACTCTAACATTTTCATTCTCAAAATGCTTACAAAATGTGTGAAAACACTTGTTTTTTTTTATCCCCGTTGTTCTCTCGTTGCTTTCGTACATGTCCATTGAGCCACTAATGCACAGTGAATGTCTGGTGTGCACGTGGTTTCAAGCTCTTGTTGTGTGGCACGCTGTTGGGGTGCCACGCTAATCAGCTCTCATGGGGCTAATAATGCAAGAGGTGTCGCAAGTTTAATTAGAAATAACTTTGATTGCGTTGTTGAAGAATCGGTCATTGATTCAAACGGTACATTTGTAATATTAAAAGTTCCCCTGAGCGGAGAACCTGCTCTTTTAGTTAATATGTACGGCCCTTATCGAGACAATGAACTGGTTGCCTTTTACCACACGGTCCTGCAAACCATTGTGAATAAAAACTTTGACGATATCGAGAACATTATTATGGGAGGAGACTTAAACTGTCCTTTAAATCCCATTATTGACAAAAGAGGCGGCAATCTAATCCCAAGACAGACTGTAATTAATACAATTGAGCTGCTACAGTCCGAGCTGGATTTGCATGATATTTGGCGAGTAAAGAATCCAACAAAGCGCAGCTATACTTGGAGTCAATCAAATCCTTTAATATTTTCTAGGTTGGATTATTGGCATATCAGCATATCCTTGATTTAGAAAAATTTAAGTGCCGTGATTATTATCAGCTTCTTATAAAGCAAAAATACGAAAGACCAAATAAATGGGCCAAGTTGAGAGAAGAATTTAATCTTGAGGATAAGCAACTTTCGGAGGCGTTCGTGATGCCACTGAGGGTGGCAAATGAACCTTATCTACGTTCTTTTCAGTATAAAGTGTTAAATTCTATTCTATATACAAATGAATTACTCTGTAAGATAGGCTATATTTCTGACCCCAACTGTTCCTTCTGTCATCAGACTACGGAGACCATATCCCATATATTTTTCGACTGTTCCTTTTTCCTCCTCCTTTTGGAATGAAACTTGTGAAAAAATTTTAAATAAACTTAACAGTTGCGTGTGCCTCTCTTTAGAATATCGTGACATTATTTTAGGGTTTTTAACGGGGGAGATGGATCTGCTTAATTATATAATTATTTTAGGAAAAACGTACTTGTGGACTTGCCGGTGTAAAGAAACGAAACCATCTTTCAATCACTTTGAAAGAATTTTATTGAATAAATATCAAACGGAAAAGTATACATCTTTTCAATCAAATAGCATCAATCTGTTTAAGGAAAAATGGAGAATCTTTGAGGGTTTGTTCATTTGAAGCAATGAAGTCTACAATTATGTTTAATTATGTGTAAACCACGTATTGTAAATAATGTTAGTAGTGACGTAAGCATTGTAAGTAATACAAGTGTTGTAGATTATATTAGTATTGTATAAAGTGTCAGTACTGTAAGTAAGGTTGGCATTTCTGCATGTTTATGTGTTTATGCCCAAACATAGCTTTCAACACAAACATTTTTCAAAGTTGGGTCCTGGAAAATCCTTGAAAAGTCCTTGCCTGAAAAAATGTATGAGCTCACCCTTTCACGTACTTTTCATACACACAGTATTGCTACTAACCATTTGTACAATTGTCAATAGAGGCAATGTATGAGAATTTCAATTCTGATCTTTTTATTGACCATCATATAGAAAAGTGTTCATCTCTGCAGAGATATTGTCAATCCACACTTTCTCTCTGACCGAAATATCCAGATAGGTACTTCTTCCATAGTCCAGAATTAAGGTTTCAATGTAAGTTATGGTCAATTTAATCCAAATGTTACAATTGACTTATCACCACCTAGTTCCAACTCCTAATCTTCCCTCATTTTTACTTCAATTGCACATTCTCTACTTGCACAAATCCCATAATACACCTCTTTTGCCGTCCCCCCCCCCCCCCCCAAAAAAAAACTTTCCGTAGGAATTGTTTTAGATTACTCTTGGGACATGTTCATGTCCCACGAGAAATTGCAAACAATGAGTATGCAAAATTTTAGGGGAGGTTAAAGAGGTGCATTATGGTATTGTGCAAGTAGTGAATTACAGGCAAGTGGACTCGTAAGACACACATGTATGCGTTGTGGACCTATTTTTAATTAATGCCGTCAACCTCGCACATGTGGAATCAAAAAGGTTATTCAGCACTTTGTGTATACCTGATTTATTCACCGACGAGCAGATTTTCCTTCGATCTTCCTAGAAAAATCGGGAAGAGGAAGGAGACTCTGCTCGTCCGGGCCACAACCAGAACTGGATATAAACTTCCTGTAATTTCATTGGCTAACAGGCTAAACCAAAACATTGGCTTGACCGCGAAAGGACTGAGTCCCAGGTAAATAAACTCTCCCGCTTTTCGAGATCATTCGAGAGGCGCAGAATGTTTGAACTTCGAAGCACAACTATATATGAAAATCAACCCTATAAGACGGATCATTCGAGACAATTTATATGCCCAAGGATTGGATGCACAAATATCAAGATACTGTTGATGCACCAAGCGTTGTGTGCAAACCGGGTGCGCGTGTCACCAGTGTAGTGGAACGTGTGGACTTTTCGCTAAGTTCTGCACTAAGCTTTTTTCTTTTTTTCTATGGTTTGAGAAGCGATCCCTCGAAAGTGATGAGTATTTTCAAGTCTAGGGACTGGTCTCTGTTTGTTGTGAGCGAAGATATTTTCGCCTAGCGGACTGGCACAGCTTAAACCCCTGCAGTTAAAATGATGGTTAACAGTTCGGAATAATAATACCGTTTCGACATGAACATATGAAAAGTTCAGCCTGTTAGCAACCAGTGTTTGCCTGATATATGGTATGCTACACATGCCATATGAAATATGGGAACATTTGAATGGTATCCGCAAATAATTCTATATTGTTTTACACAAATAAGCATCTGCTGTTTTTGTTCAATAATTGTCTCTGTCCAAGTGAAACTAATTTGAAGTAAACCTTCATCTAAGATGCTATTTTTCTGTCATTCTTATTCCTTCTATGTTCTAAATACACAAACCAATTGCAAAATGGGAAAAAAAAACCCAAGTAATTTTAGGAGATATGCACTCTTACTGGGCAAATAGTACAGTGAATAGTAGTGGTGTGACTGGAAATCACAGGTCTTGGAATATGTATCTGTCACAAAAATCAAGTACCACTAAAGGCTTATTCGCAGAACATTGATTATTTTTATGTCCCGTACTTATCTACTGATGTGAGATTTAAATACAGCATCAAGTTTCTGACTTGTCTCAGCCAGTCTTTGCTGTCACCAATCAACACTCCTTCTATGATGGGTGATGGAGATGCATGTCTGCGAAGGTTGTATGATGTGATTGTGTGGTAATAACCAGTTGCATAGTACTGTTTTCAAAGGAACCTTGAATAAACATTGGAACACTGAACGAAACTACCAGTATAATAAAAGAAAAATGGTTTCATCGAAAGGGTATTGTAAGTAATTAATTAATGAAGTCAGTCTATTTTTACTTAGGGTCTGGCTTCACAAAATAATAAGAACTCAATACAAACTGCATGACAGTCATTTTATATTAAAGGTCAAGATCAACATTAATACGGTTTTCATGGGTCTATTAAAAATGCTCCTCAAACTTAAGTTTTGAAAAATGTAGACTAAATGTCGACATTTAAATGAAATCATGCATTCAATTCCAAAATCACAGGTTTATCTTCCTTCACACTTTCTGTCATTCTTCCATGTCATAACCTAAAGGAAATAAGGAATTAAATTAAAGCATTAGCATGTGAGATGATAATAATAATAATAACAATAAAAAATAACAACAACAATAACAACAACAATAACAACAATAATGATAATAATAATGATGACAACAACAAACAGCTGCAGCAGAAGGAGTAGTAGCAAAAGGCTACAAATAATTATCTTTCTTCACAAAAATAAGTTATGCCTGACTAAGACTCCACTATGGTTGAACAAAGACGAAACAGAAATTGGTAGAACACATGTTAAATTTCATTTTTGATTCATCGCAACATATATTGTTTGTCCCAGAGGAAAATATTCGGCCAGCCGAAAATGTTCGACTAGAGCTGGGATTTTTTTGTCTGACATGCGGCAATATGGGTTGGCAATTATCCGATGACCGACTGTTATTTGCAGCCCTGTGGTAGTAGTAGTAGTAGTAGTGGTAGTAGTAGTAGTAGTAGTAGTAGTAGTAGTTAGTAGTAGTAGTAGTAGTAGTAGTAGTAGTAGTAGTAGTAGTAGTAGTAGTAGTAGTAGTAGTAGTAGTAGTAGTAGTAGTAAAAGTAGTAGTAGTAGTAGTAGTAGTAGTAGTAGTAGTAGTAGTAGTAGTAGTAGTAGTAGTAGTAGTAGTAGTAGTAGTAGTAGTAGTAGTAGTAGCAGCAGCAGCAGCAGCAGCTGCAGTACAACAACAATCTTATACAGGAGGTTCCACTTACTGAAGAGGTTTTCAGGGAGGTCCAAAAACTAATGATCACTACAGGAAAAATGCAATATAGACTCACTAGGATATACTGCCAGAAGTCTGCATTCTTTTAATTAACAGAAAAAAGAAATAGATACAAGAAATGCCAATGTACTAAGTACATCTGTGTTTTCATATTCTTTAAATTTAAGTTTTACAAGTTTAGACTAATGAATAACATTAGTGGCAGCAATTCGTACATTTTCAATGATATTTTGCGAATGGCTTCTGTGGCAAATAAAACAATGTTTTAGCATTATCACTACAACACTGGTAATGGCTGGTACATATCTCAAGCTTAATTTAAAAGCTCTAGTAAGCGACATCCTCTATGCATCATCATCATCATGCTTGCTTACAGGCCGGGGCCATTCTAATAAGAGGACAAGCTCCAGATAATAATAATAATAGATGTAACTGCTCTCCTGAATTCTCAATTTGTAATTGCTCTCTTGTTAAAGAGTAAATGCTATATTATTATTTTGGAGATGGTTAACTTACTGGTACTCTTATCTGCATGTCCTCATAGCCCTCAAATGATTGCACTGATCTGAGGATTTTTCCCCTGAATCATCTAGGTCCTACAATATGTATTAAATTTAAAAGAGGTATTTTGAATGCATGTACATGTATACAAACAGCCATGACTACAGCCGAATTTTAAAGTCCAATATGAACTTGTGTCTACTTTTAAACTACTGCCTTTCTACCAAAAGATAAATTGTCCTGTAGATTCTACTGAACATGATACAGTGGAACCTCGATTTAACGAAGTCGCCGGGGACCGGCCAAATTTGTTCGTTAAATGGAGGGTTCGTTACATCGAAACCTCGATATAACGAATTTGAGGGAAAATGACCAAAATGTTCGTTAAATCGAGGTCATAGTTAATGATTACTTTGTACCACAGGTGACTTCTGTGGAAATACTATAGTGCCAATGTCTACGACATATAATAGGCCCTTGACTGAAAGGTTGCTGTCTCTTTACCATGAAGGATTAAAGGATTTGGTGACTGTTGATCTGTTCAGCGTTTATCTTCTGTCGCGTGTTGACAATGTACTTCGTTATATCGAGGTAGATTTTACGTTTGGGCTTCCGGAGTATGTTCGTTATATCGAAGAATTCGTTATATCGGGGTTCGTTATATCGAGGTTCTGTTTCATACATTTTACTGTTACTTTGGCCGGGACGTACAATATCGTTCGTTATGTCGAGGACTTCGTTAAATAGAGGTTCGTTAAATCGAGGTTCCACTGTATCACAAATCGAATATACTTTTATCAAACTTATAGTGGAACTTGGAACTGTACAGCAGTTTATTTGAATTCAAATGTAAAAACTACTGATGGAATTACTATTCAAGTAGATACATACCTTGGTGCAAATGATTTCTCCTTTGTTCAACACCACATGATCAATTCTTCAACACAAACACTTGTAGGATGCAGGTAATCTGGGTTGCATGTTGCACGTTTGGAAGCACAGCACTGTGTGAGGAAGTCTTCCACTAAAACGAAAATACCACCAAATTCAAGGAAATTGTATGCAGATTTTGCACTAATTTTTGAAAGACCAAAAAATTGGCTACGTAGACTTATTTCTTTGAATGTTGGTGCCTTGTCAGGTAGATTCTTACCCTAAAAAAAAACCAATTTTAACGGTTTCAACGTATAAAACCGCGTGAAATCCTTTTCAGACGCCATTTTGTTCACACTCCGTGCTTTCTTCATATTCAAAGGGAAGGTTCCCAAAGTACTGTGGAAAAAGAGCGCTTCAAGGCCGAGAAAAGAGTCGAGATATGTCCACGTATGGCGTCCCTGAGTGTGGACGCCATTTTGTGAAGTTCGATACGTCACTATATACCAGTTCTGGTTGTGGCCCGGACTGCCGACGGCATAGCCCGAGGTAAATCAATCCAGAAGACAGTGTCCCCCGTTACCTCAAAATACACCTTATTAATGTATGTTTTTTTAGAAATCGTACATCAATGTGCAAGATGATGACATCATTGATGACTCAAGACCTTCTAACGTTTGGCTCAACACAGCGCACACCAAGACAGCAACATATGCAAGGGTTTGGAATTTTGCTGTCAGCGGTATGTTACTCTACTTTGAATAGTAATTCCATCAGTAGTTTTGACATTTGAATTCAAATAAACTGCTGTACAGTTCCAAGTTCCACTATAAGTTTGATAAAAGTATATTCGATTTGGTGATACAGTGGAACCTCGATTAACGAACCTCTATTAACGAAGTCCTCGACATAACGAACGATATTGTACGTCCCGGCCAAAGTAACAGTAAAATGTATGAAACAGAACCTCGATATAACGAACCCCGATATAACGAATTCTTCGATATAACGAACATACTCCGGAAGCCCAAACGTAAAATCTACCTCGATATAACGAAGTACATTGTCAACACGCGACAGAAGATAAACGCTGAACAGATCAACAGTCACCAAATCCTTTAATCCTTATGGTAAAGAGACAGCAACCTTTCAGTCAAGGGCCTATTATATGTCGTAGACATTGGCACTATAGTATTTCCACAGAAGTCACCTGTGGTACAAAGTAATCATTAACTATGACCTCGATTTAACGAACATTTTGGTCATTTTCCCTCAAATTCGTTATATCGAGGTTTCGATGTAACGAACCCTCCATTTAACGAACAAATTTGGCCGGTCCCCGGCGACTTCGTTAAATCGAGGTTCCACTGTATCATGTTCAGTAGAATCTACAGGACAATTTAATCTTTTGGTAGAAAGGCAGTAGTTTAAAAGTAGACACAAGTTCATATTGGACTTTAAAATTCGGCTGTAGTCATGGCTGTTTGTATACATGTACATGCATTCAAAATACCTCTTTTAAATTTAATACATATTGTAGGACCTAGATGATTCAGGGGAAAAATCCTCAGATCAGTGCAATCATTTGAGGGCTATGAGGACATGCAGATAAGAGTACCAGTAAGTTAACCATCTCCAAAATAATAATATAGCATTTACTCTTTAACAAGAGAGCAATTACAAATTGAGAATTCAGGAGAGCAGTTACATCTATTATTATTATTATCTGGAGCTTGTCTCTTATTAGAATGGCCCCGGCCTGTAAGCAAGCATGATGATGATGATGCATAGAGGATGTCGCTTACTAGAGCTTTTAAAATTAAGCTTGAGATATGTACCAGCCATTACCAGTGTTGTAGTGATAATGCTAAACATTGTTTTATTTGCCACAGAAGCCATTCGCAAAATATCATTGAAATGTACGAATTGCTGCCACTAATGTTATTCATTAGTCTAAACTTGTAAAACTTAAATTTAAAGAATATGAAAACACAGATGTACTTAGTACATTGGCATTTCTTGGTATCTATTTCTTTTTTCTGTTAATTAAAGAATGCAGACTTCTGGCAGTATATCCTAGTGAGTCTATATTGCATTTCTGTAGTGATCATTAGTTTTTGGACCTCCCTGAAAACCTCTTCAGTAAGTGGAACCTCCTGTATAAGATTGTTGTTGTACTGCAGCTGCTGCTGCTGCTGCTGCTACTACTACTACTACTACTACTACTACTACTACTACTACTACTACTACTACTACTACTACTACTACTACTACTACTACTACTACTACTACTACTTTTACTACTACTACTACTACTACTACTACTACTACTACTACTACTACTACTACTACTACTACTACTACTACTACTACTACTACTACTACTACTACTACTACTACTACTACTACCACTACTACTACTACTACTACCACAGGGCTGCAAATAACAGTCGGTCATCGGATAATTGCCAACCCATATTGCCGCATGTCAGACAAAAAATCCCAGCTCTAGTCGAACATTTTCGGCTGGCCGAATTTTTCCTCTGGGACAAACATATATGTTGCGATGAATCAAAAATGAAATTTAACATGTGTTCTACCAATTTCTGTTTCGTCTTTGTTCAACCATAGTGGAGTCTTAGTCAGGCATAACTTATTTTTGTGAAGAAAGATAATTATTTGTAGCCTTTTGCTACTACTCCTTCTGCTGCAGCTGTTTTGTGTTGTCATCATTATTATTATCATTATTGTTGTTATTGTTGTTGTTATTGTTGTTGTTATTTTTTATTGTTATTATTATTATTATCATCTCACATGCTAATGCTTTAATTTAATTCCTTATTTCCTTTAGGTTATGACATGGAAGAATGACAGAAAGTGTGAAGGAAGATAAACCTGTGATTTTGGAATTGAATGCATGATTTCATTTAAATGTCGACATTTAGTCTACATTTTTCAAAACTTAAGTTTGAGGAGCATTTTTAATAGACCCATGAAAACCGTATTAATGTTGATCTTGACCTTTAATATAAAATGACTGTCATGCAGTTTGTATTGAGTTCTTATTATTTTGTGAAGCCAGACCCTAAGTAAAAATAGACTGACTTCATTAATTAATTACTTACAATACCCTTTCGATGAAACCATTTTTCTTTTATTATACTGGTAGTTTCGTTCAGTGTTCCAATGTTTATTCAAGGTTCCTTTGAAAACAGTACTATGCAACTGGTTATTACCACACAATCACATCATACAACCTTCGCAGACATGCATCTCCATCACCCATCATAGAAGGAGTGTTGATTGGTGACAGCAAAGACTGGCTGAGACAAGTCAGAAACTTGATGCTGTATTTAAATCTCACATCAGTAGATAAGTACGGGACATAAAAATAATCAATGTTCTGCGAATAAGCCTTTAGTGGTACTTGATTTTTGTGACAGATACATATTCCAAGACCTGTGATTTCCAGTCACACCACTACTATTCACTGTACTATTTGCCCAGTAAGAGTGCATATCTCCTAAAATTACTTGGGTTTTTTTTTCCCATTTTGCAATTGGTTTGTGTATTTAGAACATAGAAGGAATAAGAATGACAGAAAAATAGCATCTTAGATGAAGGTTTACTTCAAATTAGTTTCACTTGGACAGAGACAATTATTGAACAAAAACAGCAGATGCTTATTTGTGTAAAACAATATAGAATTATTTGCGGATACCATTCAAATGTTCCCATATTTCATATGGCATGTGTAGCATACCATATATCAGGCAAACACTGGTTGCTAACAGGCTGAACTTTTCATATGTTCATGTCGAAACGGTATTATTATTCCGAACTGTTAACCATCATTTTAACTGCAGGGGTTTAAGCTGTGCCAGTCCGCTAGGCGAAAATATCTTCGCTCACAACAAACAGAGACCAGTCCCTAGACTTGAAAATACTCATCACTTTCGAGGGATCGCTTCTCAAACCATAGAAAAAAAGAAAAAAGCTTAGTGCAGAACTTAGCGAAAAGTCCACACGTTCCACTACACTGGTGACACGCGCACCCGGTTTGCACACAACGCTTGGTGCATCAACAGTATCTTGATATTTGTGCATCCAATCCTTGGGCATATAAATTGTCTCGAATGATCCGTCTTATAGGGTTGATTTTCATATATAGTTGTGCTTCGAAGTTCAAACATTCTGCGCCTCTCGAATGATCTCGAAAAGCGGGAGAGTTTATTTACCTGGGACTCAGTCCTTTCGCGGTCAAGCCAATGTTTTGGTTTAGCCTGTTAGCCAATGAAATTACAGGAAGTTTATATCCAGTTCTGGTTGTGGCCCGGACGAGCAGAGTCTCCTTCCTCTTCCCGATTTTTCTAGAAGATCGAAGGAAAATCTGCTCGTCGGTGAATAAATCAGGTATACACAAAGTGCTGAATAACCTTTTTGATTCCACATGTGCGAGGTTGACGGCATTAATTAAAAATAGGTCCACAACGCATACATGTGTGTCTTACGAGTCCACTTGCCTGTAATTCACTACTTGCACAATACCATAATGCACCTCTTTAACCTCCCCTAAAATTTTGCATACTCATTGTTTGCAATTTCTCGTGGGACATGAACATGTCCCAAGAGTAATCTAAAACAATTCCTACGGAAAGTTTTTTTTTGGGGGGGGGGGGGGGGACGGCAAAAGAGGTGTATTATGGGATTTGTGCAAGTAGAGAATGTGCAATTGAAGTAAAAATGAGGGAAGATTAGGAGTTGGAACTAGGTGGTGATAAGTCAATTGTAACATTTGGATTAAATTGACCATAACTTACATTGAAACCTTAATTCTGGACTATGGAAGAAGTACCTATCTGGATATTTCGGTCAGAGAGAAAGTGTGGATTGACAATATCTCTGCAGAGATGAACACTTTTCTATATGATGGTCAATAAAAAGATCAGAATTGAAATTCTCATACATTGCCTCTATTGACAATTGTACAAATGGTTAGTAGCAATACTGTGTGTATGAAAAGTACGTGAAAGGGTGAGCTCATACATTTTTTCAGGCAAGGACTTTTCAAGGATTTTCCAGGACCCAACTTTGAAAAATGTTTGTGTTGAAAGCTATGTTTGGGCATAAACACATAAACATGCAGAAATGCCAACCTTACTTACAGTACTGACACTTTATACAATACTAATATAATCTACAACACTTGTATTACTTACAATGCTTACGTCACTACTAACATTATTTACAATACGTGGTTTACACATAATTAAACATAATTGTAGACTTCATTGCTTCAAATGAACAAACCCTCAAAGATTCTCCATTTTTCCTTAAACAGATTGATGCTATTTGATTGAAAAGATGTATACTTTTCCGTTTGATATTTATTCAATAAAATTCTTTCAAAGTGATTGAAAGATGGTTTCGTTTCTTTACACCGGCAAGTCCACAAGTACGTTTTTCCTAAAATAATTATATAATTAAGCAGATCCATCTCCCCCGTTAAAAACCCTAAAATAATGTCACGATATTCTAAAGAGAGGCACACGCAACTGTTAAGTTTATTTAAAATTTTTTCACAAGTTTCATTCCAAAAGGAGGAGGAAAAAGGAACAGTCGAAAAATATATGGGATATGGTCTCCGTAGTCTGATGACAGAAGGAACAGTTGGGGTCAGAAATATAGCCTATCTTACAGAGTAATTCATTTGTATATAGAATAGAATTTAACACTTTATACTGAAAAGAACGTAGATAAGGTTCATTTGCCACCCTCAGTGGCATCACGAACGCCTCCGAAAGTTGCTTATCCTCAAGATTAAATTCTTCTCTCAACTTGGCCCATTTATTTGGTCTTTCGTATTTTTGCTTTATAAGAAGCTGATAATAATCACGGCACTTAAATTTTTCTAAATCAAGGATATGCTGATATGCCAATAATCCAACCTAGAAAATATTAAAGGATTTGATTGACTCCAAGTATAGCTGCGCTTTGTTGGATTCTTTACTCGCCAAATATCATGCAAATCCAGCTCGGACTGTAGCAGCTCAATTGTATTAATTACAGTCTGTCTTGGGATTAGATTGCCGCCTCTTTTGTCAATAATGGGATTTAAAGGACAGTTTAAGTCTCCTCCCATAATAATGTTCTCGATATCGTCAAAGTTTTTATTCACAATGGTTTGCAGGACCGTGTGGTAAAAGGCAACCAGTTCATTGTCTCGATAAGGGCCGTACATATTAACTAAAAGAGCAGGTTCTCCGCTCAGGGGAACTTTTAATATTACAAATGTACCGTTTGAATCAATGACCGATTCTTCAACAACGCAATCAAAGTTATTTCTAATTAAACTTGCGACACCTCTTGCATTATTAGCCCCATGAGAGCTGATTAGCGTGGCACCCCAACAGCGTGCCACACAACAAGAGCTTGAAACCACGTGCACACCAGACATTCACTGTGCATTAGTGGCTCAATGGACATGTACGAAAGCAACGAGAGAACAACGGGGATAAAAAAAAACAAGTGTTTTCACACATTTTGTAAGCATTTTGAGAATGAAAATGTTAGAGTAAACTAGATGTTATTACTCAATTTGTTGAAATTTACTACTTTTTGATTTGCAAATATCACTGTAGTGAACATAGACTAGTCTATCGTCATTCTCTTGCCTTTTTACACCGAGAAATGTCCCTGCGTGGATAAGCTAACTCTTCAGAATATTTATCTCTAAATATACTCAAAAGTACACTTCTTTCTCCTAGTGCTACATTGTAAATTTGTACTCGCTCACTGGCCTCAAGAAAACCAGTAGCAGTTAACATAGTAAATGTTTTACTACAGTGCGGTTGGAAAGCCTCAGGTTTTCAGCAGTGATGAGCTGTGATGACATTGTGTTTACTACAACTGGCTACAACAAGGGCAAATGAAAGTTTCTGATTTCATCAGTAATGGTTGTGCTATATGCATTTTTCTCATTCTGATATTGATACTGGTTTGCCATTCTCACTTGTCTAACATGTA
>JAHPZR010014820.1:185000-205000 GCA_019787425.1 Platygyra sinensis | reverse complement strand
GATTTTTGCCTGGATTTTTTGGGTAGATCAGAATGTCATATTGCACAGTTATATCTATGTGTTGAAAACCACATGAAAACCGTAGCTACGATAACAGTCTGTTGTCCGTCAAATAATATTTAGGTTATTGTTCTCCCAGTTATGAAACGGGAACATCGTATCCTGGGGCGCTATACTTTTAGCTAAAATTTGCATTGGAAACTGTTCTGGAAAGGCCGTCGATAAAATCCGGAACATTGAACATTCCAAAACATCCCGGAGCATCCCGAAACATTCCGGAACATCCCGCAGCATGGAATTGTATAATAATTATGAGAAAAATATGTAAAATTGAATACTCTAAAATACAATAAACAAAAATATCAGCTCCAAATATTTAACAATTATTTCATGAGCGCGCGTTGGATATGAGATGATAGATAGCCAACAAGGCGCGTAGCGCCGAGTTGGCTATAATCATCTCATATCCAACAAGCGCGAGTGAAATAATTGTTTTATTAAAAACGCCCCCAAAGTATAGAAAACTAGACTACAATCAAAACAAAAAGGCCCAAGAAATCACGCATACGCTCGCCATTTTTGTAGATCATGGTATAATGACTCATATACCATGATGGCTAAGCCAATGAAAACTCTCGAATTGCATTATCCAATGATCCAGTTTTTAATAATAAAAGATATTTTTTGGAGGGTAGGGGAGTCAGTGGGGGAGGGGAGGGAACATACATTGTTTTTCTCTCGGAGAGATAGACCACCACACCGGGAACTACGTTCCGTACTCTTTCCGAACAGTGTGTGGGTTCTTTTATGTCCCACAGAGTTAATTATGAAGAGTTGTGAGACGGGGCCTACGGTTTATCGTCCTTATCCGAGAAGACTAATAAGTCTAACCATTTGCAGATGACATTACAAAGGGAGCACTTTCTCCTCAGTTATTTAAAGACCCTGACTGTTGGTCCCGGGGGAGGGGCACTCCCGTAAATTTCCGATAGGTGTGTGCCGCGAACGGTCCTAAAACCTGACCCTATTTAAGGATGAAGCAAACGAAAATTGATACCCTATTTAAGCCCCAAACCCGCAGAATGACATCCTATTCAATGGGAAAACAAAAACCAAATAGGGGCTAACTGCGTACGGCACAACGCAAATTTCTATAAAACCAGTTTGCTAATACTTGTAATGGATATTTTGGTTTTCGCAGATCATTTGTTTTTCGTTTAGCTAGGCATTTTTACACTGCAATTTTAGTTGATACAATTTAGATACCCTATCTAAGGCTAACGCTTGCTTCTAAAATTCTTAAATTGGGCGGAAATTAAAAACCACTAGATGAATTTTCTTAGACTTGGTCCGGCCTGGTTTTGAACCCGCGACTTTTCGCACGCTAGTCCGGTGCTCTACCACTGAATGTAGGCTGTTATTTTGCTTTTTCTCAAAGCCTGCTTCTAAAATTCTTAAATTGGGCGGAAATTAAAAACCACTAGATGAATTTTCTTAGACTTGCCCTCAATGACATTAATCCATATTCAACGTAATAGCGGAGTTTCAGATAAATTGAAACATTTTAAGGCTGCTAATTTTCGTCAACTCAGGAAAATATTGCGCTGATTTTCACTCATGTTTTTTTTTTGTTGTCTTCATTATAATTTTCTTTTGTCTCGAATCACATTGCTATTGTATATTTTTGTATATCATAGATTTATAGAACGCGAGATTGCTTCCCCGTGATTGCTTTCCCGAGGCGTGCTAAAACTTGCCGAGCTTTTGCACTATGTTTTTCTTTTTACTTCACAGTGAACCGTCATGTCTATTTTTGGTTCCAGGTCACTATTCATCCAGAAAGACGGGTATTCAATATTTGAATGTCTTCAGTTAATAGGTATGATAATGCAAGTAGTAGTATGTTAATTCAAGTAGTAGTTTATGGCATTTTTGTCGAATTTATTGTTTTATTTGATTTTCAATAAACTCTTAATGAATGAATGACCAACGCGAAGGTGACTTCCGGGGGAATTTTTGGATGAAAAAGAAACCATTCCCAGTGGAAATCAATAAGAGCTTTGATTTTGCTTGCATGTGATTAACCAACTATCAGATTAGTCTAGATACGTCGTCGCCCATGCGCCAAAGAAGTTTAGTGGTCTCACAAAAGTTATTTTAGATACGCGTAGTCTGGTTGTCTGCGCGCTGTGTAAGAATTTTCATGCTTTTTTGTGGATGGAGAAAATATTTGATTTCCCGATGTTTCTTACGTACCTCGAACGTGTATTGTAGTGCAGTCTGAAGGGCGTTTTTAGTTCCCATAACAAAAAAAAGGGAGGAAAAGAAAATACCCCTGCAAAACGTAAAAAGGGAAATATTAAGGCTTACAAAGAAATTTACTGCAGTAAACATTGTTGAAAAGATCAGTTTAAATCCCTTTTCGCTTACAAAGAAAGAAAAAATGCTTGTTGACATGTTAAAGATCTTCACTGAAGTGATGATGAATTAAGTTATAAAAGCGAGTCCCGAAAGCCTGACACTCCGGGAACGTTGCACTATAAGTTGTATTACTTTTCTTAATTATTGGACGAGACTGGAAGATATTCCTGAACGGAAGGGTTCTCGTAACGAATGCATTTGTTTGATTGTCAGCATGGGTGGGCTTTGTAGCCATTGCGTTTACTTTCCTCACTGGTCATCTGTCTGCAGCTTTGATCACGCGGTTTGGCTGCCGGATAACTACTGTGATTGGAGGCGCGTTCTGTGTAGTGAGCTTGATAGCCAGCTCTTTTGTGAAGAACATGATGGCGCTCTTTTTCACTTACAGCCTCAGGCTTCTGTTCGGCTCAGAATCAAGTTGTACGTTCTCTTCGGGACGGGTTGTCATAAGTCAGTATTTTAAGAAAAGACAATCACTGGCCACTGGCGTGTTAAAAGCAGGGCACGGCGGAGGGGCCCTTTTTATGGGCCCTACATTAGAGGCACTTATCAGCACCACCGGTAGCTGGCAAGTCACTTACGGCATAGACCAATTTCGACATATTAAAATTCAGATTGAAACAATATACCTCAGTACGAGGCTCTGGGCAACAAGTACAGAGTTTGTGGGGTTTATTCCCCAGAGCTTCGTACTAAGGTCTATTGTGTTAGGCTGAATTTTGATATATCGAAATTGGTCTATTATGGCCGGGGTCGCGTTTGTTTTGTGTTCACTTACCGTGACGTTTGACTCCAACGTCGAGAGTGACAAAGAAAGTATCACCAAAGAAGAAGATGAGGGTGCTAGTGGAGAAAAGGAGAAAGATGAAAAGGCTGCCACGAAGAAGAAGCTCATTGATTTTTGTGGGGAAAGAGCTTCCTGTTATTGCCATAATAGTTGCCGCATGCGTGGTGGAGTTTGGTCATTTTGTCTCGCAGGTTCATCAATATGGCTTATTGACCAAGCTTGCGCGGTCAAGATGGCTGGATTTGAGAAAGCTCTCTTCTACGACGTATTCCAGGTCAATAATCATGCAAAAAAAAAGGAAAAAAAGAAGAACGCGGCCAACATTTACCCATCTTGACCGAACAAGCGTGAACAATGAATTAAAGAACTTTCAAGCGAATGGAAAGCGCACAACTTTTTAGCCGCTAGGTTTCAAAGTTTGCTGCGGCCAGTCAAACTGACCAATTCATTTATTGCTTTTTTAACTTCAGATTCACTTCTGTGAAGGTTTGAGTTTCTCGGCTGAGAAGGGATCACAGCTGTTCATCTACTTCGGACTGTGTTCCGCCATAGGCCGCCTTAGCTTCTGGCAGATATTTTGCGCAACCATAAGAAGGTCCACACATTCTTTGTCTTCCAGGCGGCAGAATTTGAAGCTGGATTGAACACGATCCTTGTAACTCTAACCACCACGTACACATCCCTGGTTATATATATTGTAGTTTATGGTGTCGCCGATGGATTCTTCCTAACAAGTTTGAGCGTGACTCTTCTCACTGCTGACCTGTTAAAGACTGCAGCTGTTATCGGATGGGAGATGATGTTGGTGTCGGTTTTCTTGTCCAGCGGTCCTCCACTAGCAGGTAAGAACTACTTTTGTTGAGAAAGAAACATGTAGCTATGGGGGAAGGGAGGGGGCATATGCAACAGCTTTGAAATTAGAATCATCAACAAATAAGTGATGGTGGATCCATTGGTACTCAAAAGGGGAGGGGGAATGGGTGCGAAATAAACAGGGGCCTTTTCTGCCGCTATCGGTGCATGGGTTGGGGTTGAAGGGTGGGGGATATTTTGGCTTTGTGGGTTTCACATTTTACTACAAAAGGAAAGCTATGAGGCTTACTTTGTTCTTACCTTTTTTCAGGAAATCATTTGTTGCAATCAGTAATGAAAAGTGTTAAGTGGCAAGCCTAATAGCGCTGCCTTTCATTTACTTGTGTTTATACCGGGAAGTCTTAGGCAGCTAGTGTCAGGTTCTAGTTGCGGTTTGGCAGAAATTTTTTGTTTAACCAGGCTCTAACGGTTATTAACCCGCGAACTCCCACTTTATTGTTTTTTCGCCTTCGCGGGCCGTCTGAAGAGTCTTTTTACGAAATTACTTTTGGCCGGAGATCGGTAAGACTAGCCTGTTCCAGGCTCTCGGTTAGTCAGGACGATAAAAAAAGCAGGCGCGCGACGAGCGGGGTCTGGTAAAAACACCTCTTTCTCTACAACCCAAAAGTCTGATAGGAATTCTGGGAAGTCAGTTGTAAAAAAACAATTATCAGTGTTAGGGCAGGACTCGAACCTACGAATCTCCGCTTTCTAATCCTCTCTTCTAACCATTAGACCACCACGTCGCTGGTTGAACAAAACTCGATTTTTAAACAATATAATTCATGCGCTAATTCAACAGTGAGAAGAAACCGCTGATCCTGATCTGAACCAAGATCCGGCTTCATTCCGCTGCTGTTTGTACAAGTGGTCCTTGCATTACAGCTTATTCTACACCCTGTAGTAAACATATATAATTACTCGCTAAAAAGTAATTTTAGAAAGTGAATGGAAATGGTCGATCACTAAACCTTAAACAAAAGCTAACCATTTAAAATCTGCGCTTAGGCCTAATATAATCACTTTAGATCAGTGATGTCCTGTGCAAGACTCTATTAAATATTTAGTTATACAACTTCCCGTCGTCTTGTTCTCCAGTGGTCTAGTGGTAATTAGTAAAATCCAACTAGTGGTCTATTATCAATGCTGCGTTCTGATTGGTTGAGCTACTAGTAGGCTATTTGTTGTAGCCCACTAGTAGCGAAAAGCGCCGGGTTTGAAAACCAAAACAATGGCGGCTGAATCGCTTTAACTAGCGAAAGATGTTTTGTCTCAATAGTTTTTTGACCAACTAGTTGGATTTTGCTAAAACAATTATTCCTCTCGCCCTCATGGCCTCTGAGTCAATAGCCCATTCGGCCTTCAGCCTCATGGGCTATTGACTCAGAGCCCATTCGGGCTCGAGGAATAATTGTTAAGTAGCCGTTCCTACTAGCGCCGGGTAGTCGGCGAACAAATTTTAACCTACATTTTATCCTGACTTGTTCTTTGTGAGCACTTTCGCCAAGATGTCGCGACAAGATCGTTTGCCATCTGTCACTGTGTTAAAACATGCCTGGTGCCTCGATGAGATTCTGCACTTCTTGAAGACGTGAGATGCACCTCTCGGGGATCAGGATCTCGTTGCCTTCAGCCATTTTCAAAGCAGGATGAATTTTCTTTGCGCGGGAATGATCGCATTAATATTCATAATTTATAATGTTCAACTCGGTTCGTTGATCAACAGAACAAAAATTGATGTAGATCGTTTTCAGGTAGCCTGCCTAGCTGGCGGAATTGTAAGCGCGCGGAATAACGTTTTGACAGCGGAGCCGCTAAAAGCAAGCGGCGAAGCCGCGAGGACAATGGGGAAGAGGACTTTGAAATACCGCCTGCACGAAAACCATGGGTTTTTGAATAGTCCGCACACCAGTGTGCGAGAAAACAGATTGGTCGAGAGAAAGTACACACGTCAATCAAATGTTAAATGATCCCTCGTATACTTCCCATGGGACGCTTTGCTTTGCTTTGCTTATGGCAAACTTTTCGTAAAAATAATAGCGGCTTCCATCGAAGATAGTATCGTTGCAGCGTTATATCATCTTCACGTGAGCAGAAAGAAGGAAAAAATTATTCATAAGAAAGAGCAAGAGACAGTTGTGAAAGAGTGTTTCGTCGTCAACAGAACAGTGCGAATCAAAATGGCCATTTGGATTTACGATCCAAGCGCATGTTTCTTTGTTCCTTACATTTGAAGAAGTCGATTCTGAGAAATTCAATGATTTCTTAGTGGTAGAACGGCTCCAGTCCGGTGAAGACACACACGACGGAAGAAGACGTTTAATCCTTACTTGCGTATCTTGATGAAAAGAACATAGCGGAATTTCCACATTTCTTTCTAGGCCGGAGCGAATCCTACCAAGACTGAAAAACTCGACGATAGAACACTAATGCCTTGCCTTCACGACCTTCACGCTACGCGCAACATGGAGGTACACGTTTAAATTAATTTTCCGTGGAAATGTGTTTGGTAGTTTTCTGAAAGTTACCGAGTTTTATCTTCAGATCAACACCACAAAACCTGCAAAAGTCGTTAACGTTTTCCCCTTGGCTTTTTCTTAGCGTACTTCAGTTCGATGTAAATTTTCCGTTATTTGCCATGCAAAGTGTAAGACGATTGCGTTCACGCCCGTATATCGATCAAAAATACTGGGTTCTAATTGGTTTGTTTTACCCAAGTTCTCCGCGCGCATACAATTCCGCCAGCTACGCAGGCTAGTTTTCAGGAGCCCAAACAGATATAAATATACCGCCTGTTGTTTCTGATAAGGATAAAAACTTTGGTGGCTCTTTAGTTTTGGATTTTAGAAAGTGATGACGTCACGTGAAAACGACAGGAGCCTGTAAATGTTTGTTTGTTCAGTACTGATAATCAGTCACCTAGATAGCCATAGTAAGTTCCAGATATTTGCACTATTTTCCGGCCGCCATATTGGTGTACCACAGAGGTACACCAACGTGGCGTTTTCATACTGGGCTCTACAAATTTGTGCGAAACATTTCGACGAATATCTGAAGTTTGGGGAAACGCACAGGCCTAAAACTTGGAGAAGTGTCTTACTTAGTTATCTTCTATAACATCACAATTTTTTAGTTTTTTCCACTGGATGGTTTTCGACTTCCTTTTTTTATTGCGTGACATTGAAAACGATCTATAGCGTCAATTTCTATTCTGTTGCTCCAATTTCTGTTACGTTGTGTTTGTGATGTACGTGTTTTGAATTCCGTTGTGCTTGTGTAATTTCAGTTCAGTCTCTGTTCAATTTCTGTTCTAGTCTTTTTAGCAAAGAATTTATAAACTAAACAGGTTCTACATAACAGAATTTGAAACAGAATTTTGGCGGCGATGACCCCGCATAGGTGAGGCGTTTAAGTACAATTGTTGACAGCTAGGTTGTTTTACTTTTTTAAAACATTGCCGATATGTACTGAAGTTTATTACAGCGTTTACAGACATATAGATTAACCTCCATTGAGGAAATATCAAAATCCATTCCAATAATTTTCGACTTGCAAAAACATTGAATGGCGCCGAACTGGGAAGCCACATGAATGCATGATTGACGGAAGTGAATCACCAACTGCTCGCAGGAGTTTTGATTCGAGGCGTCGCGTCGGTGGTAAGGAGAACTTAGAGTTTCATACCAGTGTTTTACAATACTTCCTAGAGAAATTCCTTTGTCCCAGTTAGAGATTTTGCTACCCTGGTCCCAAAGGCTTTCTCTTATTCTTTATTGGGAAATTTTGCGACGCAAACCGCTTTTTAAATTTTTTATTGGCACGAAGCGGTGAGAGCGCTGAAAGCCTCTGGTCGAGACCGTTGGGAACCTCACTTTCATGCCATCAGCTTTTGACCGTCGTTTCTGATTGGAGGATATTTTTAATTGCTCTACGAGTGATATGATTGGATTTGTCAACAAATTGTAAATCCGATCCTCTTTTGTGATTGGTCAAAAGAAAATGAAATATTTGACAGCTGTCAAGTGCTGAGCCAGCATGAAAGTGAGATTGTCAACGATCTTGACCAGAGGCTCTCTTTTCCGTCTCGATTTGGCGCTTCGCTCAGCGCTTGGCGTCGCAAATTTCCAAATAAAAAAAAGATAATATCAAAAGAAAGCCTCTGGGACCAGGGTAAGATTTTGCGGGAATTTGCTCAGCATAATTTAGTGATTCCCTGCTAATCCAGACCTCTCTTTGCGCCATGCAGTCAGGTGGAGAGAAAATTTAAAGTTCCTCGGCTATTTACGTTTCGAAAGAAAAAGGTGGTTAAGTTTCAAGGTGTCCTTTCAAGGTCTCATATGTGTCTACTTTGTACCCTTAAATTTCTTTGAAATATCAAAAATATCAGTGATAAAAAATGAATAATTGTTGGATACATAAAGAAAAAAATATACTTTGAGAGCATCACATCATCTGAACTCGGTAATTTATATACGAAGTCACAGATGACTAGTACTATTGTTATTGTTTTTGTTCAAAACATTAATATCATAAGCATGATGGTAATCAATTGGTATGTTTATTTGTTATTATCTTAAAGAGTTATTATTATTTTCAAGATTCCCACTTCAAGATGCTTCCGTAAACTGAGATTCCCCATTTTAAGGATTCCCCGTTTTTTTGTTAGTCTAAGAACGAGTCTTCTTTAAAAAATTAATCTAGTCGTTCTTAGAAAGCGTCTTTATTGGGAAAACGGAATTTGGCTAAGTTTATCTTAAAGTCATGATTCGAGAACATCCTTATGTTCTCATTATTTCATTTTGGAAGCTTTCAACAAATTGGTAAACGGAAAACAATAAAAAATATATTCGATGTGCTTTAGATATCGCTTGTCATGTTATGATGTTCTCAGTGATAACCCTGTTTTTCTACCGTCTGAAATGTCAGCAGGGAACTTTGGATTTCTTTCCATTGTTAGTCGTTGTCTATGAAAGTACTCAACGAGGCTGGAGACATTCAGTGCCCAAATTAATCGTCCGTGGAGGCATTACCAGTATCGGTAAACATCCTACTCACGTAGAACGTTCAGCCCTGTTAGGAAACCATGACGTAATGGATCTCCAACGTGGTACCCAACGTGATTTTCTAGATGAGTCTTCTGTAAGATTAGATGCATGTTTCTCTTTCGAAAGTAAATTATAATCAGAGTCCACTCGACTTGTAAATCATTAAGTTAATAAGGGGAGCGATTTTTGTCTACCTACGACTAGTAACATTTTTATTAATTATTCTTAGAATAAAGCCCCGGCCAAACGATCGCAACATTTCAACGCAACATATCGCAACATTGTTGGGTGCAACATGTTGCGTGCGTTTGGCCACCATGTTGCGACGTGTTGCGACATGTTGGGTGTTGTTGGCTCAAATTTGAAAATGGTCAAATTTTTCATGCAACATTTGTGGATGTTGCATGATGTTGTAGTCGTTTGGCCAGGTTCGTGCAACAATGTTGCGCCTGGGCATGCGCACTAGTTCGATTTTCAGCTCGCAACATGTCGCAACACGTCGCAACAGGTGGCCAAACGCACGCAACATGTTGCGCCCAACAATGTTGCGATATGTTGTGTTCAAATGTTGCGATCGTTTGGCTGACCTTGCAAATGCTCGCCAACAATGTTGGGATTTGTTGCGTCGAGATGTTGCGATCGTTTGGCCGGGGCTTAACGCTTCTTCAAGAATAGATATATGTATAATTAGCATATACACACAGTCATCCTCATCAAACGGTCAGTTTTAAAAGTCCCAAAAACGTCTCCCCTTGTTCACTGCAAATGTGACCTCTGTTAAGCGGTCACGGTCACCTTTTACGTAGTCCCAACGGGTGTACCTCTACTGTTTTCATCTGTGTTCAACGGTCACTTCATTAAAGAAAACCATATGAATGTATATGGCTAGACTAGAGTTCAAAAGCCGTAATTTTCTCTTTTTTGGCAAATGAGCAAGAGACATATAAATCTCTTACAATGGCCAATCTATTTTATGTAGGGCTGTTCCAATGTTGAATTCGTAAAACGGTAGCCGAAGATGATCCTGTATTAAACGGTCAACCTATATTAAGGTGGCCGAACACAGTTTTTCGCGCGTGCTTTTGCTGATGCAATTCAGCACGTGCACAAGGATTTCAAAAAACAAACATGCCGTCAACAGAGCGATCATTTTATTTACTCAACACCGCACTATCTGTGTTATTTTTCTCTATAATTGAAGGCAGTGTATTGTTGGCTTTAGTCTTTTATTACAAAGATATATTACAAAGGTAACGATACAAAGAACCCAGCAATTTTCAGCTTTTGTTTGTTGCCGAAAGAACCCAGTTAAATGCAACGCATGCACAGTTGCTTGAAAAATTGAGACCGATTGCTGTAGCAGAAACATGCCGATTTCTTAAAGCCCGGCCAAACGATCGCAACACTTCAACGCAACATATCGCAACATTGTTGGGTGCAACATGTTGCGTGCGTTTGGCCACTGTTGCGACTTGTTGCGACATGTTGGGTGTTGTTGGCTCAAATTTGAAAATGGTCAAATTTTTCATGCAACATTTGTGGATGTTACATGATGTTGTAGTCGTTTGGCCAGGTTCGTGCAACAATGTTGCGCCTGGGCATGCGCACTAGTTCGAGTTTCAACTCGCAACATGTCGCAACACGTCACAACAGGGCGGCCAAACGCACGCAACATGTTGCGCCCAACAATGTTGTGATATGTTGTGTTCAAATGTTGTGATCGTTTGGCTGACCTTGCAAATGCTCGCCAACAATGTTGGGATTTGTTGCGTCGAGATGTTGCGATCGTTTGGCCGGGGCTTAACGATCCAGTCGTTAGAATTTCAAGAAATTGGCAGAAAAATAGATCAGAGACCAAGTGATGATCTATTTAAAAAAATCTGAATTTTGAAATAGGGAATTTTTAAAATACAGAAAACGATTAACAGCGAATTACGAAAATCGCCCATGTCAAAATTTTATTATAACCATGTTGTCAGAAGGGATTTAATGTCAATTCTTCGTGTGCAAAATATGAAAACAATCTAACGACTGGATTTTTTTTCAAATAAGCAAAAACCATTATTTAAGCCTTGTTTTCAACCACCCCCGTTACCATGGCAACAGCACACACCCTAGTCAAAATGCGAGAATAAATATTTCTGTGGTTGACCTTGACTCTTGCAAAAAATGGGCGCCAAAGCATAAATAGTTTAAAAAGTTATGGTGAATTAGGCATAGGCACTTAAAACTGTGTTCGGCCACCTTAAAGATGATTTCCAGTCCGTACTGCGCAGTCTCAGAACCTAATGTTTACAAACATTACAAACGGCTCACTCGATGGAATGCGAATCGATGTTATTCGTTAAGAATCACATACCTTATCTTTGAGACCTTTCAAACTCTTTTTCCAACAGCTTCATTGATTTTTACAGCTGTGAAGTTTTTCATCAAGTGACATATCAGGAAGAATGAAGCATAAAGCTTCGCGTCGAAAATGGCGGTTGACATGAAAGTTTGAATTTACTTCATGTAAGTAGATGCGAAATGCTACATTTTGTGACGTCTTACATGAAACAAAACAAAAGTCGTAAACAAACTCTCGAGAGTGCGCAGTACGGACTGGAAATCAGCTTTAAGCGGTCAGTTAACTTGGGCTTCAGTAACCTGGAAAACTCCCAGCGATGCTGAACGCGAAAGAAAAAAAACCGCAAAGACTGAAATATTTTTTTTATCACTCACGTTTGTATATGCTTTTGTTTACCAATCGACATAACTTTACGCCGGTTTGAGGAATCCAAATTTTTTAATTAAGTAGGATTCTTACAAATAACTGAATAGGCTAGTTTCGAATTGTGCAGAAACAAAAGAACAGAGTCGAGGTTCAGGGGAATAATTAGCATTTTGTATTGTTCTTAACAAAGGAAAATGCAAATTATTCCCCTGAACCTCGACTCTGTTCTTTTGTTTCTGCACAATTCGAAACTAGCCTATTAGAAAGAAGATAAAAGGAAATAAAAAGGCACTTCTTTAACTGACACATCTTATTAATTTCAAAGAGAGAAATTTTATCTCTGTACTCATTCAACCGATTTAACAACGCAGCTGCTATTTCGAAATTTACAGATTCAACCAAAACTTACCAGTTAATTTCTCGCTTGAACTTAAGTCGTTAAACTTCTTAAGCCCGGCCGACCGAAAATGTTTGGTGACCATACATCAACAAACATTACTTGTTGTCCAAACATGTTGATGTTTGAAGGCCTGGCCAAACCGGCGGTCATCAAACACGATCAAACAAGGGGCTATCTTTAAAACAGGTTATGGGGAATCGGGGAATCGGGGAATCGGGGAATCGGGGAATCGGGGAATCGGGGAATCGGGGAATCGGGGAATCGGGGAATCGGGGAATCGGGGAATCGGGGAATCGGGGAATCGGGGAATCGGGAATGGGGAATCTTTAAAATGGGGAATCTTTTTAATGGCAATCGGGAACAATTTAAACTTTAAAATGGGGAATCTTTTTAATGGCAATCGGGAACAATTTAAAAATTGTTCCTGATTGCCATTATAATAAACATCTTATTAACCGAGCTTAGTCGGTCTGTATGGGAGAATCTCGGTCAAGATTAAGCTCTTATTAACCGAGCAGGAGGTCTACATGGGAGAATCCGCACTCTAAGTACACGATAAAAATATAAGACTTCAACCTTTTTTCTTAAACAGAGTCGATTTTATTCATTGTCACGTAATGTATGTTGTATTTACACAATATTTAGGATAATTCTTTGCCTTCGTACGTCGACAAAATATCTGCTATTTCCAAGAACGCACTGACTGTAAAAGAAATTACATTTCATAACGACCTAAAATAGTTGTTGTGCATTTTTTTCCAACTTACCAACTATTTTAAACAAACTCTATTTTCAACTCTGATTGTATGTTATTTTAATTCAAAATTTAGCAAGGCATGCATTAGAATTTCCGACAACTTTTAATTTTGTACAGTTTATAATCCTAAGCTTTTAGAAAGCTATCGACAGTTGTAAAGAAAACATTACGATTTTATTTGTCACTTACAAATACCATTGCTGTAAGAATTTACTAGCAGTTTAAGATATTGCACTATTGTATTGTATTATATTATATTTTAGAAAACAGTCCTGAGAAAATACACACGCTGTTTGGCTTTAAAAATCGTGTTTCTTTAACTCCTTGGAGACACAGAACTAGCACAAGCTGTTGACGTAATGATGGCTAGGCTTTTGTACATTATGCTAACATTTTTTCAAGCATTTTAGCGAGGCAAAAGCATTGAGCATTATTCGAGCATTTTAGTGGCGTTTTCCCGGAAAATTTTTTTTTTTCACAAAATATAGAAATAAACATTACTTTTACGAGAAAATGAAGACTTAACTTAACTTCTTCACCCAAGTGTCACCGAAAGGGGACAAGGGATTAATGGAACAACACACCATTCAGAAAATTATCTTTTGGTGTATTAGAACTTTTACATACATTGTTGTTAACTTGTTCTTTAAGCACTCTGAACTGTTAATTGTGTTGAGTCGTTAAAATTATGGAAATTTAAAAACCCCGATGTATGAGCATTACCGGCATTTTAGTGATATTTTTGAGGGAAACCAAGCCTTTTAGTGCAAATACTGGAGCATTAAGGTGGAGCATTTTAGTGGGGAAATAAAAGCATAA
This sequence comes from Platygyra sinensis, assembly GCA_019787425.1. Lineage (NCBI taxonomy): Eukaryota > Metazoa > Cnidaria > Anthozoa > Scleractinia > Merulinidae > Platygyra > Platygyra sinensis. The sequence continues at coordinate 191,206 of JAHPZR010014820.1, read as the reverse complement.
TGTAAAAAAGCCTAATGATGGCGCGAGCAAAGAGAATTTACATTTTGATGATCAAAGTTAGCAAGTTGTTTTTCTTTTTCTCGTCGCGGTGTTTTCTAAAAGAATGTTCTCCATGTTTCTATCAAGTTAACGAAACACTCGTGAAAGTTTGGGAGAACTGGAAAAAGCTGTGGAAACACACGCCCGCAGCTCGTGTTCCCACATCATTTCTCGTTCTCCCTAACCTCCACTCGTGTTTCTATAACTCGATAGAAACACAGTACATGTTTTCTATTTCTTAGGTACTCAGTGATCACTTGCTTAATTTTTACGACCTGTATGGTTAAATTGTATCAGTTTTGCAACGAGAAAAGTGCATGTAGATAACTAGTCTACTGCAACTAAATGTTATTAACAATCTACTCCAATGCTGCGAACGATGATGTGGGTTAAATTCAAATTCGAACATTTTGTTTTTTTGTTATTCTTACGCTTGCTTTCGGATTGTGGTAATAACAAAAAGGGAAACGAAAAACAAATATAAAAAGGGTTTAAAACTTTTAACCAACTCGAAATCACAAAAAGATTCATTAACATAAGTCTTGCACACGAAGGCGCACTGCGAAAGAGCGGATCTTTGGGAAGGTTAGGATTAACCAAGAGCCAGTAAGACAACAGCAAATATTAGAGGATAATATGGGTTAGTTTTCCCATCCTCCGCATTTCACACTTAAATGAATGATGTTTTTATGCATTTTTCATTATAACACTTCAGTTTGGAAGACAAAAGACGCAACCAAACACAAAATTACCCAAACATAAATATTATCTCAAATGCTGTACATGCGTATGCCAATTACGTAAAGCTAACTTAATAATTCTTTATTTAATTTATACATTAATGTTACGAAATTATTTAGGTTTAAAAGCAATGTATGAACCTTATAGTGCGCCTTGGTGTTTGCTCGCGTCCGCCGTTCACTCTTACAAACTTTTTTCAATATTCCACACATTTTTAAGGCGTGCAAGTTTGAAGAACAATGAACAATTGTTTCCTGTACAAGAAGAAAGAAACATGTTTGCTAAATAGCTCAATTTATAAAAGGAAAAACTTACTCAGATGAGTTGGTATTTTAAAAATACTTTACAGCTGACGGTCTGAACCAGAACTAACAAATTTTTAGACCTACTAGCAACGTGATCACTGGGTTATCTGACTCTAGAAAAAAAACCCACACAGTAAACATGACAGCCATTTTCTCTTAGGACGTCCCAACGTCACCGCTGATCTCTTTGAAGATATTAGCTTTAAATTACTTTGAACATTAGTTAAGATAGCTCTATTCCTCTGCAGCATGTTACCCACATCGCACATCTTTACTCAATTCTTGTCCACCTTTAACGACACTGTGAATGTACCATTCCCAGCTTTACTGGAAGTAATTTCTCCACAACTTGCACCAAGCCCACATGGACACAAGGATCTGCTGAACCAGCCTCGATGTAGTTCTGACCACAGTTATGGCGCATGTCAAGAGTCAAATCGATCTTTCTTTTTAAAAATGTCCGCCATCTTAGGTCTCGGGGCATCTTTTAATTTATGGAATCCACTTATAAACGTGCTTTTGATTTCCTGACCTATTTTGCTACCTGCTGCAAGGCTGTGATACGAAACAGAAGAAAAATATCACGTTATAAATAAATACAGTCAAACTAAGTGAAGCGTACCCCTGAAGATTGCGTTAATGAACTGATTATTTGAAACTTGAACCCGCTAGTCGTTTCATGAATGCAATACTGAATTGATTATTCGAATATTGAACTCGCTCGTTCGATCCAAGTATACGGTTAAGTAGGTTTCAAACCTACTAGTCTTTTCTAGAATGCAATAGTGAATTGATTTTTCGAAAACGGAACCCGTTAGCCGTATTCTTGGATCGAACGAGCGCGTTCAATATTCGAATAATCAATTCATTATTGCATTCTTGAAACGACTAGCGGGTTCAAGTTTCAAATAATCAGTTCATTAATGCAATCTTGAGGGGTGCGCTTCACTTAGATTGACTGTAAGTGAAAAAAAAAACCCACAATAGATTTATACTCATGATAAAATCCTGGCCAAACATCTTTGGGACACCTGACAATTTTTTTGAAGTGGGACGGAAGTCATTATTCAATTTTCTGAGGGCCGCTCCCCCACCCCTCCACCCCTTGCCCCCCAAAGCAATGTTGGAATAGCGGATCAGTGATAGGTTTGCAAAAGTGCAAAGTGTCCCGAGGCTTTTGACTAGGATTGTAGATATTTACTGTGGAAACGACTTCTGGTCCGCTTTCACTTCACATTCCTTAAGAAGCAGATGAACGGTTTCCTGTCAAAAATCAACAAAAATAAAATTACTTACAACTCAAAGTTGATGTCCAAGGGAAAACACTAAGTCTAACCTCACAGTCCGGTGCCAGGGTCTCGATGTCCTGTTTGACAGCGCGGAGTCCTGGGATGATGTAATCATTTAATACGTCAATAGAAATGACTCATATGGTCAAGAAATAAAAACAGAACCGACAATAACAATTTTGTTTTACAAAGATCGATGTGAAGGCCTGGTGTAATATAGTGCAAACTGGTAGAGTAAGCTAATAGGCCATTTCCGAGTTCTCTTGTGCCTCTGTTTCAAAACGAGTCTAAGTGCGAAACCTTTCATATGAAACTGAATTCTGAATGTAGTTTCATTTTCATGCAAATCAAAAACATTTTCATAAAAATGGTTTTCCACTTAGACTCGATTTGATTTTGTAAGTAATGTAAGAATTAGTCACCTGACTAAAAGAAACAGTAATATTGTGAGTAGCATGTATAAGCATTATATAATACGTACAGTACCCTAGCAGACAATAGTTAATCATTCAGTAAAATAGGTAAACGAAGACTTTGACATTGATGTTGAGGTGGAATGTAGCTACAGACTATATTCACAAAGTACGAAATGCAATGATGAGATCATATATAGGATCTTTTTCAGAGTTTCTTTTTTCGAGGATAAAAGAAAAACAGGCAGAGATGTAATGAAAGTAAAGTGAAGCCCCGGAGCCAAGACTGCCTCATAACGTGTAGCATGAAAATTTTGCTTGAGTTTTATTTTGCGGATTGGCGATTTTTTTTGTGTGGTTTGCGGGAACCAATTTTTGCGGTTCGAGATGACTGAAATTTCTGGTGGGAACTAATTTTTGCGATTCTCTGTTCAAGTAGCAGAATTATTGAAGTGAAAGAAACCTTAATATGGTGTTTTCGACTTTTATTTCGCGGTATGTTGAGTCAAAGTTAACTCTACTTACATATTTAATGGAGAATAATACGGTAATCACAGACTGTAATAATATCTTACTGCACAAAGGGACTGAACAACAGCAAAACAAAACAAAAGTCTATCCCTACCATACACAACAAAACACTCTTTCGTTAATACGGTAATGAGGTTTTCCACGACCGATGTTATCAATTATTATTTCAGTTACAAGAAAGCAGTCAAAAGATGTAGTATTAAACTTTGAGATCTAACCGGGAACGGCCTATTAAAATGCAAAACTATGCCCTACTGTAACACAATGAGGCAGACTCAACAATTCGCCGGTACCCATTTATACACCTGGGTGGAGGGAGGCACTGTGAGAGTAAAGTGTCTTGCCCAAGAACACAGTGCAATGACCCCGGCCAGGACTCGAGCCAGGACCGCTCGCTCCGGAGTCGAGCACACTTACCATGAGGCCACCCTGCCTCCCACGATGTAATGAAAGGGGAAATAATAAAATTAAACAAAAAAAAGATACAGCAACACGTCAAAGACACGTAAGCTTCCATTAACTCCAGAGCAATCTCCCTCCGCCTGTCCTCGTCTGGTGATTGGTTGTTTATTGTTGCCATGACAACCAGTCTCGGTAAGAGAACTAGTGAGTAAAGAACAGCATGAGTTTCTGAATAGTGGAGTGAGCTGCTCTGAACAAAAACAAAAGTTGGAAAATGAAAATCAGTAATTATCAGAGTTTTAGTAAGTTATAATAATGAGTACTTAATAGGATATAATGAAAACTAAATTGGAACTGTTTAATTAGCTAGTTTGATGGTCAAGTGAAGGCAGTCTAAATGAATCTTGTTAGTATGTACCACACAAGTGAATGGTGCTTTACGCGCGCGCTGATCGGCTAGCTCGGAGGTGATTAGCCAAGTACTATTCAGCTCCGAGCAGCCGAAGAAAAACAAAATGGCTCTTGTCAACATATTCAGTGCCACAAATAAAGTTACTCTTTGGGCCGCTAGTTATTCAGCTTGTGTGGCATATACTAAAACAATTATTCACCTCCACTTCGGTGAATAATTGTTAATTTTTTAGCTGGCACCTGACCTTTTAGCAACCTCAGTGGAAGTCAATTTTAGATTGGATTGTCACACGATGTTTGTTCTTTTCTTGCCCCATACGTTCGAATGCCAATTTGATCCTTACATAGTCGCCAACGTTTTAAACAGGTCGTGGAGAATAAGCACAAGCTTTTAGCTAAGATCGCAAGGGAAACAAGCAATGATTGGTCCCAAATATTCAGCGCTGAAAGCCGGTATCTAGTCCCCACCGAACGATTTCTGTACGTCGCAAAATAAGCTTCCTGCTTGTACGATGCTTCTCTCTCTAAACGTGCCTTATTTCTGGAACAAATTTGTTTCGGGTCGAGTGTATTGAATGAAAAACAACCAAATAGCATTCAAGTTTTGCTTCCACTCTACCTTCATCCCTAAAATGTGGTTCCGCATGAGGTGCCACTTTACCAAACGTTCTAATCATTGTAGCCTGAAGTTCATGTTGATCTTTGTATTGCGGGTCTTCAAGAAATGACTGAAACTGCACGTAAACTTTCTCTAAAATCTGACCAAAGAAAACAAAACTTTGATTAATATGTTTCTATACTATTCTCGTAATTGTAAATAGTAATATCTCAGTGCCAAATTAAAAACGATGTTGTAGCAGACGTTTCGCGCCTAGCTTTCCTCAGTGCTAAGTCAACTTAGCATTGAGGAAGGGCAAGGCCGGAATAGTCTGCTATAAACATTGTTTTTAATTTAGCACTGAGATACTACAACTTGCCACTTTTGAACTGCTTACTGTGCCATTAAGCAACGGATCGTTTTGGATTACAGATATTTATTCTATTCTCGTGGCCTTTCTAGCCCCATTGACAGGTGTGGGACAAGGTCCATAAGAAATTGCCATACTTGAAGAGTATCACCTACCGTTTTATCTGTAACATTTTCTACAATTGCACCAAATGCAGGGATTGCTGCTGTCCTTACAGACCTGCAAATGATACAATTTTGAAATATTACAATATTCTTTTAGTATCTTCGTCTTGTTCTTTACACTTTTTACTTCCTTAAGGAAGAGAGGTCTGACACCATCGCTTTCCATCTAAGATGTTTAGCACAAATCTTAGAACAGAGGCTTAATCTCAGAAGATCGTAGCAACAAGGCTACTCTACAACTAACAATTTTCAACTCTGCTCCACTATGCTTGACGTGCAATAAGAACACATATTGAAAAGAGTTGGTGACCACCTTTCAAACTTACATTTGCGAATCTGAAGCTAAGGTTACGAGGGCTGGCAGAACCTTTCTGCTAATTAAATCCAGATCAACACCTTTCAATAACACCTGAAAAACAAAATAGTCAATGTTACGCAACAAATAACCAAGAAATCCTCACGCGGACTTCGAACACGGTGAAAAAAAGAACAAGGGTTTTAAATATATTTAACTCGCACTGACTTACAGTGAATAATGGAGCTGCACAGCAGCGAACAGATGCATTAGAGTGGACAACGATCTCCCACAGAACACCGATAAGAATTTGATGATATCGTGACGAAGTACTGAAATACAAATAACATGAACAGTGATAATTTTTTTCACTTAAACAGAAACTGGGAACTCCAGAACTAATGCGTAAATGCTTTAGGCTAGTTTCAAATTTAAGTTTAAAATAAATTGTTACAATCTTTTATCTGATGGATGTGATGAAACCAGACTCAAAATCGTGAAATCTGAAAATCATAACATACGAAAGTAACATGGCGAAGCACTGAGTGGGTGCCAGTTCACAATGGATAAAATGAACTTAATTCCACGCTTGCTCTGTTTTGTATAGTACGTTTGCAAGATTTTTGTTCTGTACTTATGGTGCAAGTC
>JAHPZR010014820.1:170000-182500 GCA_019787425.1 Platygyra sinensis | reverse complement strand
ATTACGGCGTCCGTGTAAACCAATACTCTCAGGCGGCAAGTAAACTAATGCAGCCTTGTTTTTAGATCCACTTACCATTCATAATGAACCCAAGACAGACTTTCCCATGAATCAAAGAGATCTTCAGACACGTGTTTATCAAATCGGCGAACATGAAAGGCGACTGCCTGATTCCCGCCAAAAATCGTCTCTATATCGGTCAGCGGTGATGATGGTGGTAAAAATCTATCTGGGGCAACTGGTAAAAGAGAAATCAACAGTTCATTACTCCTGTACTTATTTTCTTCGTTTTGGTACTGGTATAGTGAACGAAAACACATACCTGGCACGTTGTAGCGTTCAACATCTTCAGGTTTTTTGGCGAATGGCGCTATATTAAAAGAGACAAAAGGTTTGCGAAAAGAGGTTTAAAAAAATATGGAAGTAAAGTCCCGGAAAGTGAGTGTTAAGTTGCTTGTTTCAAGCAGAAGCATACCACCTGTTTCAAGACACAAGTGTTCTAAAGGACGTAATTAAGTAAAATAAGTCTGTCATTTAGGTATTTTCATGGTGCAACCGCAAGCAAACACGCCTCCGAAAACACGTAAACAAAGGCATTTGATCCTCAAGTCGATCATCTTAATGCGAAAAACAAACAAAACTTTATCACGTGAAGTTTAAAAACAACTGACGCAACATGGACCGATGAGGGATGTTAACAGCTCTCGGTATATCTATAGAACAAGAAGTGTTTCCATGCTACCGCTCACCTGTCCGCAGAACTGATGCAAACAGCGCGGGAATAAGCGACGTGATGACCTGAATACAGCGTGGAAGTCTGGTCTGAATAGTTTCTAATGTCTTGGCTATTTTCTCGATATCGTCTGGTTCATTGGCTAGTTCCTGAACTTGTTCAAGATCCTACATTGTATATCACAAAGAACATCTTTACAATAAAATCATTACTGGAGATAATAAAACCAGTTACAATCGGATTTAAAACGTCAATACCAGTTTCAAATTTTGAAACAATATTTCACTTCAAAGTTGAGTATAAACAAAGCTTCCTGTAACTACAGTACAAGATTTTCTTCAGTAACACAAAATCACCAAAAGAAGTTCGTGCTTACTGACAAAAAAACAAATTGCTTGCTTGATGAAAAATAACTTCACACTCACGTTTACAGCAGCCAGTCTGTATACCAGGCGCTTCTTCCCATGACGGTGTATGAACAATACCTTTACAAGGAATGTTGACGATGGAAAAAAATGTACGTAGTGCAATAAATAACTTACTCACCTTGACAGAATTTTCCAAGTTAGAGATAAGTGACGTAAAAAGATGAGATTCTATTCTACCAAGGTCTTGCGACCATGTGGCAAAGGATGTTAAGAACACTTCCATGGCGGTTTTGGACAGTTTTTCTGACGCGTCAAATAGCGTTTCTACCAGCAGTTCATACGCCTAGAGAGGAAGAAATGCATGAAAGTGACAAAACTATTAAATTTAATTACAGTTACGACGCTTAAAGTTGAGTGCTTGAACTACTGCAACCAAACTGCTTTTAAACAGTGCAAAATGATTACTTATAGTTACCGTTAAAGGACAGTAGATTGTAGATGGGAGACAGCGGGTTTGACCAAAAGGCACTGGAAACTAACCTCACTAAAAATAATTTAATGTATTACCTGCTCATATTTATCCACGTTTTCTATAAAGGTCACCACTAGTGCCAGACTCTTAGTGACCGCTTCTCGGACAGCCTCATTTCGATCGTCGCTAAGCATTTGTTTCAACATGGACCATACTAAAGAACTGCGAATGTAATCCTAGAAAGACGAAAAGACACTATAAGGAGCAAGAATAAGGATACTATAATATCAATTTCTGGCAGAGATGAAAAGTATAAGAACAGGTTAGGATAAGGGCCGTATTCGTAAACACAGGATGTAAGTAAGATTTTATTTACCGGTAAATATGGCGCTAATCCACCACAAGCCTCAGCGACAAGGAGTCTTCTTTCGACGTATTTGTGGCCGATCTGCAAAAAAAGAAAAAAATCTCAAGTCTTTTAATGCAATTTTATTCTACAAGGCCCTGTGAGTTCAATTAGAAACTGTAACCACTAAAGAAGACCTAGTTAACAATAGCGAACCAGCGGTTTCATTAACGGTCGGGCAACAGGCAAATTGACCGAATCTGTCGATAATTTTGCCCACCTAGGCCAGGTTGTTCAAAGCCCGATTAAGCTAACCCAGGGTTAACGAGAATTTTGATTTCAGTTTTGTAACTTTTTGGTTAGGCTATCTGTTTACATTGTTTGCTCTTAAGTTTTGAACTGTGGTGATCTCAAACTACACCGAACGTTAGAGGTGAAAAACATTTTTAAACAAGTACAAAAATATGCTGCAGTTAACGTTTAATCCTAAGGTAACGTAACGTTTACCGGCTTTCCAACAACCCGGTCCAGATCAAAAAGTTAAGCCCGCCTGTGAATCCCCGGGTATTCAGTATGATGATAAATACCCCTCACCTGTTCCCACCATTGTGGTAAAAGTTCGGCTTCGATCCGAGTTGATCCAACGACCTGCGCAAAAGCGGCGCAACCACTCATGATCATCTGCCTACATCATCAATGATACAAAAAAAAGGCATGAGTACTTATAAAGAGATTAACAGCCACAGCAGTGAAACAGAGCAAATACAAGGAATTATACTACCGCTGTATGAGCCTCTTCTAAGCATTCACTTAGTAGGGAACAAGAGAGCGAATTAAGAAAAGGGAGGCTTGGTGCGAGAAGCGCCAACGACGCCGCGCGCTCCGCTTCTCGCTTATTTTTTCCCTGGGTTAATTTTAGCGCGACGTGCCGACTAACTGCATGCCTGCATCATGCGATCACATCACTGAGGCCGTCAACCTTCGAACTCAATTAAAACTGACATAATAATACCATTTTACATGTATCTTTAAAAGAAACAGCTTCTTGATACCTCTGATCTTCATCTGGTCGCTTAATAAGATTAAACAACATATGAAGAAGGTTGTCTCTTTCTTTAGCTTCTGGGTGGTGAATAGCTGTACACAGAATGACTGGAATTAATTCCTGGAAAAAAAATTTAAAAATGTAACGAAGTAACAAAAAAAATTATTATGAAATTGACTACGAAGGTATACTGTAAGGTATACTGTATATTCACTTGCGAAAGAAGAAGAATTCGGGGACAGGGCAGTTTAGCATGATGTTTTGCACCGCCGTTTTTCAAATAATTAAGCCTTTTTCGTTGACATTCCTAGAGTTAAAGAGCGCGAACTCTGCTGTCGTTCCTTTTTTTTCTTTTCAGTTCGACCTGCAATCTTTCTTCATTTTTCAACGTAACGGAAGGCCCCTAGGTATACCGCAGTGCCGAATGGCGACTGGTATTAAGGCTAGTGATATTTTATCGTTGCTTCGTTAAGATTCACGGTGTTTAAGCAAGAAAGACCTAGGAGAAAGCATGAATACACGCGATAGAATAGTTTGCTCTTATCAGGCTGAAACACCTTGAGTTTCAATCCGCCATTATCCATAATACCTTTTGTGGGATTGCTTAAGTGTACGTTTATGCGATTTTGTTGGACGGCCTTCCTTGAAGCAGTTGTACAGTATTGACGGCTTTTGACGTTTCTTACCTCTCTCTTATTCAACAGCACATTAGGTACAATATGAGGCAAACATCTCGCAAGAATCAACACAACGTTTTCGTCGGCATTGGATAGCTTGCAAACCTTCAACACAAGAAACACTATAGTAAACAGAACAAATAGGAAATACAGAGGATCTACTACACTTGAACAACAGTGAAACTAAAACTTGCTTGTAATGAAAGATTCGTTACCCCGAGACTCGTTACCACGAGAAACGTTACCGTTAGACTCGTTACCGCGAGACTCGTTACATTCCGTGAGGTTTTTTTTTCCGGCTGAAGCTGAAGATGTATATCAATAAGTTCTCTTTTAGGAAATGCGACGCTTCTCTTGTAGTTTGAAAGTGCCATGACTTACCTCATTGGAAAGCCTGTTCTCTAACTGCACATGCGTAAAGGACAATAGTGCCTCTCTAAACGATGATGAAGTCACTCTGAAAGAAAAATTAATTTGTCGTGAGCAAGAAAACTTTTACACAACACTGAAACTCAAATTTAATGAAAACCTGATCTCGTGGATGAGGGATAGCATAATCGCCATTCCCAACTTCAACTATCGCACCAGCATGTTGTAAAGTATTTCTCTTAAACCTCTTGTTTTCTTAGAGTAAACCAAGTGGTTTCAACACGTAAAAGTTCACAGTTTTAGTTCATGAACCACTTGGTTTTTCCGCGCGTTTAACTTCAGCGCGGGAATCCAACCGTTTTTGTCTTGTGAACCGTGTGGTTCGCTTCGTCATATCCCGTGTATTGCACGCTTACGTCACTACAGTTCATTCGTGCCTATTAAAATTTCAAATTGTTTTAGTCGGTACTGTACCTAGATGACACCGTCTCCTTCTCTGCACTCTCGCTCGGAGGTGAACATGGCGGTATAGGGCTCACTTGAGGACTGTCGCCCTAACAAAATATAGACAGTTAGTTTAGGAATGTACGGATAGCACCTACTCACTAAAACTAAATAAAACAATGCCTTCTCTCTTCTATATAAATCTGAAAAACCTTTGCTACTGTAGGAAAAACCTGAAAACCATTTGGTGTATATGAACTTGAGGTATGGAACTCGCTGATTGTAAAACCCAGAACATTAATTTGTATTAAAATGTATGTGAAAAGCTAAAAAACGTCCTGTCGGGAGGGTCAGTACGGTACATAAATCTGAGCGTTCACTTTGTAACGAAGAACTGCGAAGAAATAGCCTACAGGTGTTGTAGCCTTCACTGTAGACGTGAAGGTGTTAAGAAACGAAAACCGTGAGAAAGAAGAAGGGGGAACGCCTACAGCTCTTTCCTCCTCACTTCCAGGTGCCCTTCGTTCCATTCCAGCTTTCCCTGTCCCTCCTCATCCATTTTTATTTTTTCGCGGGCTTTAAGCTTGGCAACGACATTGAACGAGCAAGTAAGTACACACCTTCAGAGTCACGGTAAAACCAACAAAGATGGTTCCTAAGGAAGAAAAAGTCAGTTTTGACCGCAAACCATGTTCAGCGTTCAACTTGAGCTTGTCTGGAACAAAACCTGGTCTTGATGTTTTTATATCACAGGGACGTAGCTACAAGGCCAACTAAGACACTTGCCTCGGTAAAAAATTTGACTTTATTTATTTCAAGTTCCCGCTAGAGGCTTGAATTTAGTCTGGCCATAAAAATCGACAGACAGTACGAGCTCACCTTCTCTTGTGTCACCGAAGACTCTATGCTCTCATCGGCAGAATTTCCTTGATCAAATTCAGCATCAGCTACATGTAATCTCGTGTCATTCTGCCCATCAACACACTCTTTACTTGCATCAGCCTCTTCTTTACTGTCTGACTCTGTCTCAGTATGTTCGTCAGTCCTATCACTAACATTGGGTGCCTCATTACTGTTGTGACTGATGTTTACAATCTCTGTTGATGATTCACTCGTGGGTGTCACATCATCTGTACTTGTCTCAAATAAACGACTGTTTTGGACAGGGCTTGTAGAGGCATTCTCACAGGGTCGTGGTGAGTTAGCAATATCCTTCACTTCACTGCCAACAATAATATCAAAGCAGTTTGAATGTAATCATAAAGGTTTAAATAAATACAAAGTTGAAGGAAGTAATCTTAATTAAGTCAGGATCATTTCTCTTGTAGTCTTTCGCTTTTCTTAACTTTCACATGGGCTGCTGCTTGCACTCAAAAGATTTTTACTGTTCCACTTCAACTGAACTTCATGAGTAAGCTCACAAGTATAAATGCACCTTCAAAGATCTTAAAATCCTGTGTAGAAAACCAGCTAGTCGACATGCCTGATGGTAAAACCCCACTCCTTTGTGCTTTTGGCATGATGAAACGATGTCTTTTTATGCGTTACCAAGTTTCATCAAGGACAAGACAGGTACAGAAGATATAGAATAAATCATTTTAGTTTTAAGTGATAACACAAAACATGGTTTATATCTCATGATAAGTCCCTTTAATTAGTTACACATGAATATTACCCATTGCAAATGTTACCTTTCTAGTTTTTCCACAGTTTCTTTCAGTGTATGGTTCTCATATTTTAATTCTCCTATTTCTTCTTGAAGCCGTTTACACTCCTCTTGTAACTTGGCGTGTTCTTCCTCTAGGTTTGCTTTTTCTTCCTTCACCGATTTTAACACCAGCATGACTTCAGGCACAGTATGGTGTCCATAGTCTCTGTAGAGATGCAGCAGATCTGGAGGCTTTGCAGTGTTCAGACCAACATCATCCCAGTCTTCAAAGTCCTGGAAATACGTGCAATATAAATGAACAATAAAATTACAAACATTATTATATAACCAAGAAAATTACCGTGCTTCATTGTGACTCACTGACAGCAAGCCAAATTATTGTTAATTTTTCATTTGCACTGCAGTGTAGCTAATGCGCATAATGTAACTTGGTAACTTTTCTCAGTTGTCTAATATATGAGCAAATGTATGAAAGTTCAAGCAATTAAGCAATTATCACTGCAAGTGATATTTGAAAATTCTCCGAAAATTGCACCCTCCAACATGTGTAAGGGCTCATGCAATTTTGAGAGAATTTTCTTATATAATCTTTAATTCGCTTGCATTCGCACAATTATCTATTAGTACTAAATAAAACAATCATACAATTCTACAAAGAAAAACATGCTATACTGTACATAAAAATTAATGAACACATGGAACACACCTGATCAGCGTTTTCATCAGAGAAAGTTACAGATGTCATTCGGTATCCATTTTTCAACAGGTACTCATTAACCAGGAAATTTAATGCTCGCTTTTCATGAGGTCTCAAGGACTCCTAGTAAAATAGCACAAAACTTTGTTTAATTCACACTGGAAAAGCATTTCTGTTACTAGGTTACTGACCCACAGTGAAATAACTACATGTACATGTACAACAGTAAAGAACCATCTACAACCTTACCCCACCGAATACATGTTCACTCTCTGCTTGATCACCCTGGCAGCTCTCAAGTGCTGGAGTCTCAGTTTCTAGAGTAGAATGTAAAAAAGGTGTAGGAGTTACAAATGCAATAAAGAATCCCAGATTATGAGATAGATCGTGATTTATGCACCAGTTAAAAGTATTTCCCCTCTTTCAATTATTGAGACCACAGTATTCTTTTAGCAAAATAGAACTTGCTGGTATACATGTTTTAGTGATTATCCCAAAGAGGAGATCCTGTAATTTGCTGTGCTTAGAGCTGCTTTCAGTTGAACATCATAAAACTAAAACCCGTTTAGTTGCTCTGGTCAGTCATTATGGACCCAGACAACCCAGTGGAACCAATCAAAACTCGAAGAAAATGTATGTAACCTAGACAAAGCATGAGTGTGTTATGATTGCTAAACATAACAAAATAAAATCAATAAAAGCAAATACATGTAACTTCCATTACTCCACATAGACATTATCAGTAGGATGAGAACCATGGATGTGGTTTGCAGTGTCACATGCACACAAAAAACATCAGAATAAAGTAAAAAAATTCAAAATATTGTTTTACTAAAGCATCTGAAATTTATCAAAAAATACCAGTTGCTTCTGTCAGGGATCCCCTCAAAGCTTTAATTGTCTCATGGGCTTTCCTCAGTTCAAATTCCAAAACTGAAATCAAAATATGAAACAACCTGTTTACATGTACAAATCAGCTGAAACATGATTACTTGTCTGGTAATTTTAAGGAAAAGGTCACTCCAAAAAACATATCTTTTTTGTCACCACTAATAAAAAAAAACTTCCACCACTGTAAGTCTAGCCACACACTGAAGTTTCAGCCTCTAAAGTGCGGGTTTTTCTTGTGATATTCGTCTCCAAAGAAGACCAAAATTCAAACATTGTTGCTGCCATTTTGAATAGTACTTAGCAGTCAGGCATCGGTTTTGTCATGTAATTCTGTCTGAGAGATGGCTTCCAAAGAGGCTTTTAACTACCACCCTGGGTTATGGCTGCTCTTGAGCTAATTATTACATGACGTTATGTAACCTGTATTTTGAGCCAAACATGCTCCAAACTCTGAAATGATAGCATAATTTGAAGAAAGCGAAGTGGAAAATCACAAAGGAAGCTAAGTCAGTTGCAGGTTTTTCTCCTTGCCGCCAATTTTGAGCTGGACCAAATGACATCATGGCCTGGCTGCCAGTTTCAAAATGGCATTCAAGAAAAATGTCTTCTGTCAGGATAGTGGGCAGTTCAGAGGCTGAAACTCCAGTGAGCGGAAAAGTTGAATGTTAACTTTATATAGGTGAAGACAACAAAGTAAGCTTTCTGGAGTAACCTTCTCCTTTAAGGACTAAGACACATGTTAACAGTTACCAGCATGTGGTCTCATCAGATCAGGTGAAAAGAGGTGTGGTTGCCTTTTGGAGCAAAGAACTGAGGATCAAGCAGCCTGGGTTCAAGCTCTGACTGGGATTATTAAACTACACACATGACACTTGCCTGTCACAGAACCTTACCTCCCCCCCCCCCCCCCCCCTTCTCCCCCCTGCACCTATCAACCCTCAAGATAATGACGTATATGTGCTTACCAGCAAATTTAATGCTGGGGTTTACCCTGCAACGGACCATGTATACCCATTTGGTATGGGGCACTTGGCCCCAAGCAGTTAAATTGGGATATAAGATTATCAAATGTTGTCTTGTTGGCCAGTATAGGTATCACAAAATGATGCATTTAAGATCTATATTTTGTCCTGATTAAACACCTGCAACTTTTTCATCAGTTTCTCTGACACCATCATCGGAATAACGAGTGTAATCATCAAGTGAATCAATGGTGGCAATACTTGATGTACGAGCTGCAAAATATGAATTAAAAAAGGTAATTAAATTAATATGACATTACCACATATAACTGCAAGACTAGGAATCAGACTTGTACATTAACCCTTCCTTGTTATTTGAGACAGTAGAACATATAGATCACATGGTAGTTGTACACATTATTGTACGGTGATACAAATTTCATTTCAGTTATGTAAAGTTCTAAGTTAGAAGTGGTGCCACACATAGTTTTTGAAATAACTGACTAAACTTGATGCTGCCAGCCCTTTTTAAAATAGGCTTCAATATAAAATATTAATTCATGCGGGTTAGTTTCTCGGGTTCCTTGACATAATCCACTATTTCTCTTGACACTATCGTGTTCAGTTAACGAAACTCATTTCCGGCCTCAAATGAACACAAATATTAACATGTTAAGCTGTATGTAAACATGCAACGCTGAATTCATGCAAAACAAAACAATAATTAAGGGAGGAATTTATGTCACGTTAACTGTAAATTTATCACAAAAAAAATAACTTTCTATTTGTTATATAAAAAAAAACTCACGCATGACAGGAGAGGGTGCATCTCTTGAATTTGTCTGGTATTGGCGTTCGAAGTTTCCTGGATTGGAGAAAAAGTCACGTAAACGAGGAAGCTCCAGTCCTGCTTCAACTAATTCCGTGTGCAACTCAAGCGCAGTTAACAAGAGCTGGTGCGTCAAGAGTTTTTCTGCGAATATATCGAAATCACTCGCAGCTAGTCGCGGCGGATTTGATTCGGTTTCCTCTTCTGCATCCGCCATTATCGCTTATTTGCAAGAGGCGCGGCTACTAAGAGGCAATTCAGAGCCTGCAAACGGACAGCTGACCTTTTCTGAATAATTATGCGCGACGCAACGTAAACAACACCAATTTGTCAACCAATTTATTTTTCGACGGATGCAGTGAGATGATGTCATGAGTTTATAGTCGATTTTGGAGACGATTTTGCAAAAATCAGCTGACTTTATGATAGCTTAAAGGCAGGAATTGAGGAAATTATTCCTGCATGTTTTAGAAAAGCGTATTTATGTTGGATCTCGAAGTTGTCCCCGAACGATCGCTGGGGAATGAACAATGGGAGTTTATACTCGGTTTGTTATCATAAGCTTAATTTGTACTTTGTCTTTTCACGCTCGTCACGAGGTTGATACTCCCGGGATCAATTCTGCTTCAATTAAGATACTACTATTTGTTGTTGAAGCTATTAATGAATATAGTCTACTGTCTCTGATCATGATCATTTCAAGGAATGCCTGTTGCACAGTGCGTACAGATTCTCAAGCGACAGTGTCGTGTTATCAAAACTGTACAAGCTATGTACAGCGAGGCGGTAAGTGTTTCAGCAATTAAAAAATTGGCTCTCTTTCTTCCCACGAAATTGCTTGATGTTTTTAATAATAATTCTGAGACAGAGGACTGCATCGTCGGCAATGTAGCAACATGCCTATTGCTGTCGAATATCACTCAGCATGTTTTATCATATTTGACACTCTCTCTCCATTTCTTAATGCACGCCATCAAGAAACTTGCCTCATTTTAGTTGATTGGCTATTTTTCTGTATCTGTCAGAATCCTCTCGCTATGGATCTGGTTTTAAACCTCCCAAATGATGGAATAAGACTTGTCTTTGATCCTGTGACGCAGAGACTCAAGGTACTAATTTACTTTAATTTATTTTTGTTTATTTGTTACTTTCACAACCACACATATTCAACACCTCCTTGTGTTTAAATCATTTAATACCATCTGACTGTCATGAGTTCTCATCAGGTTGGAAAAGCACCTGACTGTTTTGTTGTTGTTGTTGTTGATGATGATGATGATGATGATTTTTTTTTTCCTTTTTTAGTTTGTTTGTTTGTTTGTTTGTTTGTTTGTTTTCATTTCTTTTTTTTTCTTTTTTCTTTTCATCTTCAGTTCTCGTCAAATCTCAATCTAAACTCCAAGCCCCCCTACTTCATCTGCATACAGTCATGTAATTATACTTCCACATTCTGTATCATTGTTTTTATTGCATTACTCAGATAATTGAAGTGTACAGTATGAACAAAGTCAAGCTGAAATACTGGTATGATTTAATTTTGTTAAGTACAGCAATTCTAACGAATTCTTTGTAATTCATTGTCACTATGCGGTGAAACAAGACCCTTGTTTCACCACATAGTGACTTTGTTCTTGAAGAGGATGGTCTAGGAAGGGGTTCAGTGTCTCAGCTGGTCCATTGTTTGTCTGGTGACTGCTTTCAAGCCTTACTCAGGAACTGATAACAAAGACCTCTCCTGTACAAATTTTATGGATAATTGAAAGTGATGCCACATATTCTGAAGCTGTGCTGCTCAAATCATTCAGCCAACAGCAGCTTAGTGACAGGCCAATAAATGTAAACAAGTACTGTCAAGAATATCTAAACCACAGTGTCTTTGTGCTTTTAGACTACTTTTTCAGCCATAGTGTCCATTGCACTTGGATGGTCACTCTCACTTTACTGTCCTAAATATCAGAATGTAAAACCCCAAAAATAGTGGCTTTTAGACAATGGCAATCAAATCTCACAAACCAGTCAGCAAATCCAAATGTACGTAGTAACTCTTGAAGAGTAAAAATAGAAAAAGCCTGTTAAATCCAGAGTGACAAAGGTCACTATTATTTTCAGAACTTTGCAGTATGTTACTAAACACTCAGATTTTTTTTGTTTCATTCCTTTACAGTGGAGTGCACTTCAATTCTCCTCAAGTTCAGCCTACAATTGAACAAATTGACATGTCATTTGGAGCAACACATCCTGGAGGTTTGTGCAATACAATACATTTACATGGTTTTCAACAAATTTTCACTGTGGCTATTTTAAACTCCTCTACAACTGAGCATTAATGTAATAATAATACTGGTGGTCGAAAGCTCAATTCAGCTGTATTCATTTTTTGTGGTTACATAATGTTCTTTCTTTTCTTTTTTTGATAGAAAATGTTTTAACTTTGTTGTATATATTTATGGACAAATTCCTCCTCACTGTAAAATTTTCTTTCCTTCAGTTTATGATCCCAATCATCAACTGTTTATTCTGAACTTCAGAGGTCTTTCATTTTCTTTCCCAATTGACTCAAAGTTTGAGGTATGTAAATTTGTTAGCCAACATTGCACGTCAGCATACAGCATTGCAGTTAATGATATATAGGCATCCGTCTGTCTCGGGAGACAATGGAGTTTGCGCCTGTAGATGTCAGTCCGTGGTAGAGCTGCAGCGCTGGCTGTGGCTGTGGAGGCCGATCCTCGAACGGCAGACCCTGTTACAGTTGCTGCATATGAAGACGTTGTCATCCAGGCGTACTGGACGGTACTGGTTAATGATAACATGAAAGGAAACAGTTTTCTGGTCTGTAGAGTCTCAATGTTTTTAAATAGTAAGTTCAGGGAAACATCAAGAATTAGAGGGAAATAGATTTAAAACTATGAAATGTGAAAGGCAAATTGATCAACATGCATTGAGCATGGCCATACTCAAGTCATCTTGATCAATTCATCTTTCACATTAATGAAATTTT
>JAHPZR010014820.1:160000-165000 GCA_019787425.1 Platygyra sinensis | reverse complement strand
TGTGATTTCTCCTTTTTTCTTAATCACTATATTTTTGCAGATTCTGTTCTTGATGAAGCGACTCCTTTTGTGTTGACTCCGTGTACCAAGGTATACTCCTCAACCCCGTCTTCATCATCATCATCATTTTCTTTTCACTATCGCGCCAATGTACGACTGAGCACGTTGTAAACTAAGCCAAAGGCTATTTTGTTTCCCGTGAATCGCCCAGAACAAAGTTAACACAGAGAAGGAGTTATGAGACCCCGACAAAGTTGTTTGTTTTAACATATCAAACACGAGATACAGTGTTTCATCAGGATACCCGAAAACCGAGAAGTGAGTCGAAAATGCGACGCGCAGCGGAGTATTTTGACGAAATTCGAGGTGTTTGGATAGCCGATGAAACACTGTCTTGAGTGTTTGATATATCTTCTCAATCGAAACGAAAACTAAGGAGTAAACGATGAAATAAAATCGTCAAAATCTATGCTAATTATATGACCCGGTATCCAAACCTCCTTCACGGTTGTGATTTTCTTTGTTTAACCTCGATAGATTATTGTCGAGTTTGAGAGGTATGTTTTTAAATTCGATTTTTTTTTGGCCTTGACTGTGCACAGAACGCAATAGTTGTTTACTTCTGACTGAGGTACTAACCAATAAAAACGTGTCGGTTACGTAATTCATGCATAGTGTATGAGCGCAAAACAAAAGATTGTGCATGGTCGTGGACCTTCCAACATAAATCTTGTCATCTTTGTTTGCTCCTTTGACGTTTGCCGGTTTTCAAAGCCACTCACCTTCATTAGCCAAGCCTTGAAAGAAGGTAAAATGCTCCGGTGTTCAAAACTGAAACTCTTCTTAGCTTTCTATCCTTCGTTATACAACGCCTGTAAAGACATCCTCCAGAATTCGGAAAAAGTAAAGAAAAAACTGCAAAGAGTAACCGTGAATAGAAACAGTTTTTCTCGTGTGCGATGTGAGGTGCTGTTTGATAGTGAGTCTGAAGGACACACGAGGGCATGTGGATAAGTTTAAATGTAACGCAGTGTTATCTCGTGTTTTTTAGTGGGACAGTGTTCAAGATTACCTGGGAAAACCAGTGGAGGCGCCTGTTGTATTGAATCGGTAAGATGACGGACAGTACTCCTTTTGCTGAAAGCTGTAACATGACATGACTTACAAGTGAACATGTGAAGCATCATATATTGTTATATAGCTACACTCTCACTCAACAAAATGAGCACTGTGATTGGTTGATTCTTGGTCACGTGCCCCTGATCAAATTCAAATGTATCCCGACCGGGATACAATTGCGCAGTTGTTGCCCTCACGAAGTCTTTGTTTGTTTGTTTTTGCTATATGAAAGTCTAAATATATAACAGAACACTTCATGTATGGTCCCTCGGGAAACTAGTTAATTTTGTTTTCCCTCGAGTAGTGAACAACAAAACTAACTGTTTCCCTCGGGACCATACATTAAATGTATAATATTGAACTGCGGAGAAAGGTATCAGAGGACTGAGAGGAGGCAGCGTGGCCCCCTAAGCACTTCATGTATCCCTTATTACAAGTTAACATGTGAAGCATCATAGACAGACAGACAGACAGACAGACAACCTTTATTTAAGCACGATAAGTTAAAAAGCTGTGCAGCTTGTGGGGTCGTGCGTGAATACTAAAACCTAAGAATAAAATATGTACATAATGAATAACAAATTATAATCAACTATAATATTGAACTGCGGAGAAAGGTATCAGAGGACTGCGAGGAGTACTTCATGTATCCCTTATTATAGTGCATATAATACACTATAATAAGGGATAAATACGCTATAATACACTATGTTCTAAATACACTACAATAAGGGATACAAGAAGTACTTACCCGTGGACGAGTGGTGAGGGCGCTGGACTTGAAATCCAGAGGTCGCGGGTTCAAGTCCCGCTCTGACCACTTAGCTGGAGTTGTTTCTTGGTGGACCCTAGTTCAACTCCTCGGTCATGCTTGTAAATAGCCAACTGGTCTACCTCCATCCAATTGGGATTTTTAATCATGTTATGTTCATTTGCATTATTTGTTTCATTATTTGGTTTCATTGACCCTGAAAAGCCCCATTGGGGGAGTGGCCAATTAAGATACTTGTTTTTATTTTCTTCTGTTTGTGTAAGACATCAATGACATCCCAGCTATATCAACAGCTTAAGCAGTCGTGAAATTAAAGCGTTAAAAAAAATCAGGCGAGAACGGGATACGACCCCATGACCACGCATGACCAATGATGTCTTCATGATCTGACTTATCGATCAGAATATATTGCATGGCAGTGATACATTCTAGAATGCACGCAGTAAAGAAATTGGGGTTAGTTATGTCCATTCACTCGTAAAATTTGGTCAACAGGCTGCCGGGCGAAATTAAATTTCAGTGTATTGCAGTTTTTGCCACATTCCTTAACTTTCTGGGGACCCTTATAGGAAAGTAACTCTATTCACTGAACTCGTATAATTTTGTCAGCGGCCTTCTCGAAATTTCATCAAATTTTTCATATTTCCCCAACTTCGTCGCTTTCGCCTGATTCGTCTACTTTTTGGGGCCCTTCTAAGCATGGCAGGTGTATTCACTGTTATTTTGTCAACAGGATTCGCGAACTTTTGTTTGATATGTTTATCGATGATTAAAGTTTCAATTGTCTGACTCATGACTTCATCAATGTTCTGTCAATGTGAGCTCGTTTTCAGTCTTCTTTTGCTTCATCTTTAGATCTTCTTCTACGAACACAACTAACCCGTTCGGCTCCACGTTCTGCTATAACCTGCAGCACATGATATTCGAGGTTTGTCATTGTTAAAATCTTGCTTCCTGATTAACGAAACCAGTTAATCTTGTGTAAACAGGCAGGAACTGGAATAAACTGGATTTAATTATTTCTTCCTTCAGGTGATGGCTAACAATCATTTGGCGTCGGTGACCTTGTATGCACATAGCAACAAAGCTGACAACCTTCCTCTAACATAAACATGAAAATCATTGGCCTGCCGGTGATCACGTGCTCTGCACGTGAAGTCAGCGTGACGTTGGAAGCAAAATATTTCCTTCGAAATCGACAGCCTCCAAAATAAGAACAATAAATTGTATTTGTAGGTGTGGTATCTAAAACATGTTGTTCCTTATAAGAGTAGAAACCGTGATTAGAGAACCACTTTTCTTAGTTTTGAAAATTTCATTGTGTTATGGTTATTTTAACTTTGGTTGGTAATATTTATTTTCTTCGGGTTTGATCACTTACGAAAGATAACGATATTGGCTTTTATTTTATTGTTCTTCAAGTTATTTGTAATAGTTACCTCGTGGCCATAGGTTTCTTGTATATGTTGATGTAAATCAGTAATCAGGGTAAATAACGCCCCATTTCTTATAATATTGTAGATAATATCATATTTTATTATGAATGTTATTACTGTATTTGCAAGATGATAATCAGATGAATTAAAAATCATGAAATGTGGTGAAAGACAACTGTTGATTAGTGAGACCGTTTTCAATATATACCAATTTGATTGCGAGGAAATGTATTGAGAAGCAATGGGGAACGTGAAGAAAATTTATTGGATTTTACAGTAATTTTCCGTGTGCCATTTTCTCGAGGAGATGTTTTTTTGACGTCATTTTTGCAGCAGGTCAAAAAACTTTCGAAATTTTCGTAGGTTGATAAGGAGTGGTGAAACTGTCGCATGGCAAAGGGTCTTGTACGTGGTAGCGTCACATGCGCACCCAGAAACCATTTTAGAAAAACTGGTTTGTCAGGGCTCAGCGAGAGCCCCGATTGCGTCGCGAATAATGACATATCATGTGGTGTTTTTTTCTTTCCTCCTTCTTTTCTAGTAACTAGCAGTAGTGTATTTACATTAGCGGTTCTAAATCTTTTTTCAAAGCGAGAGAAGCTTCCGTGTTATCTGGCTCTACCCTCTTTCCACCACACTTCCGTTTTGAGATGTTGATCAAACTTGGAAGTTGAACATAGGAAGTGATTTTACTTTACGCTGATATGTGTTCATTGAGTGTAAATATAAATACAACATGCGTTGTCATTCAGAAGTCCCAAACGATACACAGACATATCCTTTTCTAGTATTTAAACAAGCGTTGCAAGAGTAAATATTCCAATTTTAATGAAAGGCGCCCGAGCGATCAGATAATTTCCTAATTTCCTGCTGTTAAATCAATTTCTGTCCTCAACGCAGAATTTTCCTAGTTGAGTTTTATACGGTCAAACTAGATTTGCAACGTAAGAGAGGGAAGTTAAAGAGAGAGGCGAACTGCTCCAGATAAATCGTACGTTAATTGTTATGTCGATCGCCGGACTCGTAAAAGGTCAAGAAGGTTGCGGAAGAAAAGTAGGGGAAAATAACTAATGTGAGATAACACTAAAATCATCGGGTGTATGATTGAGATCATAGCGGGAAACAAAGGGCGGATGTTCAAGCGATATTTCAGTTTGTGGCCAGTAAGTTTTCCCACCTTCTTAGCTTTTGGGTTTATATAACATACGAACCTAACTCGGCACCGTTCACACACCATGTCTTTTGTATATGTTGCTTCAAACAAAACTACAAAAAATACAAAGGAAAACAGGTGAACAGCTTTGTTCATTTAGTTTTGGTGTTTACTTAATTCCATTCTCTAACTTTCATGTGTTCTCTATTGAACTTGAATTTAATTTTAAAAAATCTCAACTTTGGTGATATCTGCTAAAGACATCTTGATCCCGATAAGCTGATTTAAAATCATTCAAGATTTTTAATTTGACAAGCTTTGTAAATATTGCAAAACACAAGAGGAAACTTATATGTTATCGCAAAGATTTTAGCTATCATTACTTCCATTTAATGTTTGAACATATGCCCATAAATTGTATTTAACATGACGTCAGTTCACTGTTGCGCTCAAATTTAATTTTGCCCCAAAAACTCTTCTAAGCGACCAACAAAATGTCTCGGTTCCTTAGATTTTTCTT
>JAHPZR010014820.1:140000-150000 GCA_019787425.1 Platygyra sinensis | reverse complement strand
AGACACTTTACTCTCACAGTGCCCCTCTCCACCCAGGTGTATAAATGGGTACCGGCGAATTTAATGCTGGGAGGTAACCCTACGATGGACTAGCATCCCATCCAGGGGGGAGTAGAAATACTCTCAGTCGCTTCATGCTAAGGAAACCGGGATAAGCTCCGGCCTAATGGGCCACTTGGCTCGTATGCAGACTTTACCTACCTACCTACCACTTGCCAAGTTGTTATCAGACAGTTTGTTTTTGGACTGTTTGTTATTGGAAGGTTTGTTATCGGACAGCTTAGTAAGCCAATCACATTCAACTTGTAGTTTAAATCAACCAATCACATTCAAACTTGTAGTTTAATTTGAGAGCGACATTAAACGATTTACGCTTTATTGGTCAGTCTTTTAATGCAATTTTCCTTTTCTATCATAATTTGGTTATTCTTCTTTTCTCGGAAATCGTAATTTTCATGATTAATTGGCAATAAAATTTCATGATGTCCACTTCGGTCGGTAATAATCATACTCGTCTAATAAACAACTTGCACTCCCGCTGCGCAGTCGTTCGGTTTTATTATCACTCGTACGATCACAGACCAAATTAGACTTCCCGGAAAAAAAATAATTATTTCCCGGCTTGGGCTCGGTCCGCATGCATGGTGAAAAACTGGCCCCGAGCATTTTTAACTGATCTCGCAAGCAATGTAAACGTCAAGGCTCGTAAACGTCAAGTCTGTTTTGACGTCGCTTAACACGGTCTTTCTGCCAATATCTCGGTCAAGTTTCAAGCAACGCTAAATCCCTCTGCTTATCTCATCAATCAATGTTTGACGGTTTTATGAAAATTTTGGGTGATTTTGGGGAAGAAATATTTTCCCCAAAGGATAGGTTAAATGGAGGAAAATATGACCTCTTGAAGATTTGATGCATTTGGAAATTTGAACTTTGAAGTGAAGAATTAGTAGTCGGACAGCAAACTGTCCCGGCTCTCTCTTTTTTTTTGGCTGCGCTGGGGGAGCGGAGCAACTGTCACTAACTCTGATTACTTCCGAGATCCCGAGAGGGTTTGAAAAAATTAACCAATCACAGCAAGCGGAATTTATTCACGTCACAGCCCTGGGACTTTAAAAGCATTTTTTAGGGCGCGTTCGTTTGGGATCAATCCGGAATAAGAATAATCGGAATAATGCGAGTAAGCGTTTGTTTGGGAGCTATTCTCATTCCGGAATACCTGGATTTCCATTCCGGCTATTCTGCTCCCAGGAGCAGAATAGCCGGAATATATTCCGGAATATATTCTTATTCTGGATTGATCCCAAACGAACGCGCCCTAAGTTCCATAAGAGCATCCACGCAACGCGCGTGGTTACATTATCCGCGAAAGAACTGGATATAAATATCTAAAAATAGCCTGAGAGGGCCGGATTATCTTGAAAATATGGTTTATATGGGGGTTTAAAGAAGCACTGTCACAGGGGTTTTGCTGTTTTCAGCTTCATTCGTTGCAGAAATCTTTACTAGGTACCTTTACTCGTTCCCAAAATGCTTAAATGGACTAACGGAAACATATCAAACGAATGGTGGCTCAAAGAGCAAACCATAATGAATTTCTGGCAATATTTTTAAGAAATGGCTCTAGAATTTGAAAAAACTGGCTAGTTTTTTCAAATTTCAATCTATTTCCATTCCTGTCATGCTAAGTGATAAGGAGCTATAAATGGTTTCGGTGTAGTGATAAAGTCCTAGGTAACAAAACTGCATCATTATTTTTGGGTTTCCAATGATGCAGGAACATATTTCGGCATTGTAAAATGACGCTAAAATACCGTGACAGTGCCCCTTTAAATAACTTACCTATTCCTCCCTTAGAATGCCAATATGCAGGAAAGAAAAGGAAAAGAAAATATGACGCTACTTACAAAACGAACATGTAAGAAAACTATTGCAATCGTACTGAGAAAATAATTAACGTAATCTACAGAGAAATAAGCCATTACATAACTTTTCCATCATTTTCTTATAAAGCAATCAAAAAAATGTTATCTTTAGTTGGCACATTACATTCACTACACTTACAGTACATGACATTAGTTACTTAACAATGCTTTTACATGTTCAGCCGGAACTAGCGTTTGGACAGATAGATTCAGGCTGTTTACATTTGACTATTTCGAGATTTGCAAGTAAAATGTTGGAAACAAAGACTCGTCAAATAACGGACAGTGCTCTTGATATCCAAGAAGTGAAGATATAAATTATTACTTGAAGTACCATTTCCATTTCTTTAGTTGAACCAAAAGAGGATCTAGCATGATAAGTTACCTTGATCTTCTCTATGCTGAAATATGTTGTATCTTGGAGCAAATTAAGTCTTCTCCTATACCACGGAAGCCAAAACACTGCATTATTCAAAAAGGTATTTCAAACTCGGCAAGCTCAAACAAATTAAAAGGAGCAGAGCAAGAGATATTCCAAAAAAGTTGTTTTTAATTTTTCTGGATTTGTCGTAGAGTACTTTTAAAACAACGTACAGCGCCACAGTTCAACAAGTGTCGAGTGGTTGTGAAGTAATACTTAAAGAGCAAATTTCTTTAACTTCAGGTTACCAAAAGGTTTTTTAAAAAAATGGGAACAAGATATTGAAAGTTCTTGTCCCGTCTAAAAGGACACAAAAATGTCAAAATAGATGCAAGATGTCTCCCTGAAATGTGACTACAAATCAAGCTCTAAAAGGTTTGTGAAGATTAATTTTTTTCCTGCCAAAAAACAAAATTCTTAAAAGAACAACTGTCGGTAACCTTTAATTAACCCTTACTCACTAGCTTTTACCTGACCATACAAACGATATGACAAGCGTTGCTTTTTTAATCATCGAACGCTATTAACCATTCTCAACGTTAAATTATCTAAAAGCTTCAAAGAACGCGGCTGCATTAATTAATTCAGTCTTCTACTTCTGCTTACGATGGAGGCCAAAAACCTTTTGCCCTTTTTCCTCCTCCAATGTCTTACAAATGTCGCTATTTTCGATGCTGGCAAAGACGCCACATTTTCCCGTTCGGCATATTTCAAAACACTGGAAAACAAGCGACTACTGGGCCATGTTGTGAAACGGTTCCAGTCGCCAAGTTTGATGTCCTGTAGTCATTCATGTCTGAGAAACACTTGGTGTGCATCTACGAACTTCAAGCTGTTTTCAGAGAATAACAACAAAGGAATTTGTGAATTGAACAAATACAGCAGTTTCCCTCTCGACTCGGAATCCAGCTTAAATAATCAACACGGTGTCGTTTTCTCAATGATTTTCCAGGTAATATATTGTTATTTGATTTCCAACCACCCATATTTTTCTTCAGGTACAGAAGGTTTCCTAGATTTGTGTAAGTGACAAAGATATATTTTTTATGCTTCATTTCACTTCAGGTTGGTGTGTTTATAGTCATTAGAGCAAAAACCGACAATTTACTATCTACTGTAAAACTCGAATAATTGTTTTATAACTTCTGTTCTCTTTAACAGGGTACAGGGATCATCGAAAAAGGTAAAATCAATTACAAAGTATCATTTAATGAATCAGTAAAGGCTACTCCTGGTATGGCATAGCATTGCCTCCTTCGATCTCGGCTTTTTGGCTTTTCATTATTGCTTGACTATTAGATAAACGTCTCCTCCCATATGAGGGTATTTTTGCGAAACCCAAAACATGCATGACGCAAAGGCCTTACACCCAAGCTAATCCCACTTATGTTATTTTTAGACTTGGTACCCAGTTCTCTCGAGGATATTACTCATGCGACGCGTGGATGTTTTCGTGAGGCCGTTTGTTTTGGTATCGTTTCGTCAGTTTCAAAACAAAAAGAACACGTCAATCCAATGTTGTGGGGATATCTTCCTTGATATTTTCAAGTAATGTCAGAGAAGCAAAGGAACTTCGGTCCTCGCTACGTTTTAATATATTTTGAAACAGTGATAGGAGTACAGGTGCCTCCTGCACAAACAATAAAAAGTGAATGAACGGCAGAGAAATGAGAAGCCAAACATGACGAGTACAAAGCAAAAGAACGTCCAAACACAACGCAACCGAGCAATCCGATGGTCAAAAGTGTGGACAGGCGCTTCCTGCCCAGATAACAAAAGTCAGTTTAAGTAACAACGACAACAATGCCGAACAAAAAGAGGACTGAGTGTGCACAAAACATCTGTGCTATGAAACATATAAAATGACTTTTCACCACATTTCCCGCAATTTCGTCTCGGGTAGTTGTGAGAAAGTCGCTTGGGCTGTCCAAGCATCGCGCGATAAACATTCTCGGAAAAACTAAGTAATATGTCTAAAAATAAGTCAATACTGATTACCTTGAGTACAAGTCGCTCTCTTACCTTACCTCACACCACTGGAAGAGTAACAATATTCGTATTGTCTCAGTTATGCTAAAGAGGCCAGAGATATGTGCCTGCAAGGACAAAAGTTTGCAGTTTATTAAAATGGAATGCCGCTAATATTGTGTTTTATCTATAGGTGCTACCTGGATTAACTTGAACAAGGGTGCGGTTTGTTTTGGAGCCAAAAATGACTCATACGGGAATTTCACTTTTAAGTCAAATGGAACTGTTATAGCCTTGAAGCTCGTGTACATTTCAGGCTTTGTCACGTGCAACAAACACACCGTCCCATACGGAAGTCACTGGGCATGCAAGGAGGAAGGCAAAATTAGAACAATTGTGACAAACGCAACAAACGAAGTGATTTTCCCACAACATGATTACCAGGAAAAGGCTTATGACCTGCCTGGTTACCTTGGAAACTCGTCAGAGCTGGTTTTTAACATGCTGTCCCCTCCCCTGAGAGTAGCTACCGGAGATGAATACAGGATTTGGTACAACGACGATTTAGTGGACAAAGAAGAAGGCGACAATGATGGGCACACGTGTGTTGATGTTTACGTTCGTTACGTTGATTAGAAAGAGTTCTAAGCACGAAATGATGAGGATTCTGTAGCCATAAACTTTCATATAGTGGTCTATTGAGAGAAATTCATGTCAGCTGTTGTAATTGCTAGTTGTTGCCTGGTAATTGTTAATTTCATGAAGCCTGTATTTAGATATGCTGCTGAGAGATAAATGCTGGTTCTAGGCCTCCACTCTTGCTCACCTAAAAATTTGAATACTTGTAAACTTGCAGACTAAAAATCCTATAATAAGGTAATAAGTGACCATTGATCTGAACTGTTGGGTTGCCTAAAATCTCGAAGAAATAACCAGTGAAATAAGGAACAAAACAAATACAGCAGTAGCAAGATGTCAAAAAGATGTTTTAGTCTTATTTATGTAAGTGGTCCTCATCGAGTTTTAGAATAAATCTACTAGCGTTCTATCAAGAATTCTCTTCTCTGATTGGCTACGCAACTCACTATCTATTCTATTTTCGATAGTGAGCAGCCTGGTAGTGTGCACTTGTTAACATACTGGTGTCAGTGAAGGGGATTTGGATAAGGTTAGCCCGGCGGACTTTGTGTCCTCCAATTCGGTGTATAATCATTATACTCGTGATAAACAAATCGGACCCCCACTGCGCGATCGTCCGATTTTGTTGTAACTCGTACAATTACCAACCAAATTGGGCTCAAGTCAGGCTTACTACCATTACCTACCGCAGGAAAA
Source organism: Platygyra sinensis (assembly GCA_019787425.1). Lineage (NCBI taxonomy): Eukaryota > Metazoa > Cnidaria > Anthozoa > Scleractinia > Merulinidae > Platygyra > Platygyra sinensis. Next base: position 144,354 of record JAHPZR010014820.1, on the reverse strand, counting down.
AATAAATCTGTTATTTGTCGGCTTAGGGTCGGTCCGGATCGTGAAAAACTGACCCCGGGTTTGAAAATGCTGCCCGAAGCCGCAGGCCGAGGGAAGCATTTTCAAGATGTCGCAAGTCAACAACGGCCCGGGGCTTAATTTGCGCCGAAATTTTGCTCTGCATGTACTCCCCCCTCCACCACCTCTTCCCAGGAGTAATAACCGGTCTTGGGCCCGCGATCCAACCAAAACCCAGTATTCGGTCAGCGGTCCACTTTAAAAAACACGCTACCTCGATGAGTTCTAAACCTTGAGCCCCTCAATATGTTCACGTGATATGGTCAGGTGATACTTTGTTTTAACAGCTCTCAGCAAACCATAAGTGAATGTCCAATATCAAACATATACCTATGGTTGGATAGGATGAAGGGTGAGAGAGTAAATTATAAAATTAAGTTTCTGAGTAAATTAGTACCATATTACTTACAGTACGTGATATTGGTTACTTAACGCTTCAGCCGGAACTAGCGTTTGGACAGATAGATACAGGCTGTTTACATCTTGATTGTTGCGAGATTAGCAAGTAAAATAATGTAAAAGAAAAATCGTCAAATAACGAACAGTGCCCTAGTTTAGCAAGAAATAGAGATGTAAATTATTACTTGAAGTACCATTTCCTTTTCTTTGGTTGAACCAAAAGAGGATCTAGATAAGTTACCTTGATCTTCTCTTGGTCAAAGTCCTACGCAAAAATTCATATCTTGGAACAAATTTAGTCTTCCGCGATACCATTGAAACCAAAACACTGGATGATTCAAAAAGGTATTTCAAACTCGGCAAGCACAAACAAATTAAAAGGAGCAGAGCGAGAGATATTCCAAAACAGTTGTATTTTAACCTTTCTGGATTTGTCGTAGAGTATTTTTAACACGACGTACAGCGCCACAGTTCAACAAGAGTCGAGTGGTTGTGAAGTAATACTTAAAGAGCTATCGTTTTTTAACTTCAAGTTACCAAAAGGCATTTTAAAAAGTCGGGCACGAGATATTGAAAGTTCTTGTCCGGTCTAAAAAGACACAAAAACGTCAACATAGTTGCAAGCCGTCACCCTATAATGTTTTAAAATAAAAGTGTTTGTAAAAAGGGTATTAATCAATTGTTACCGGGGTTATTTGGCGCACTTTAAACGTGACGTCAAATCAAGCTCTAAAAGGTTTCTTTTTTCTTGCCAAAAAATAATCTCCTTAAAAAGAACTGTCAGCTTACTTTTAATTAACTTTTCCTAAGTAGTTTTTACCTGACAATGCAAACGATATGACAAGGGTCACCTTTCTAATCATCGAACACCATTGACCGTTCTCAACGTTAAATTCTCTACAAGTTTCAAAGAACGTTGCATTCTACTTCTGCTGAAAATGGAGGCCAAAAACCTTTTGCTTTTCTTCCTCCTAATATGTGTGATGAATGTCGCTATTTTCGATACTGCCAAAGACGCCACATTTTCCCGTTCGACATATTTCAAAACACTGGAGAACAAGCGACTACTGGGCCATGTTGTGAAGCGGTTCGAGTCTCCGAGTTTGATGTCCTGTAGTCATTCATGTCTGAGAAACACTTGGTGTGCATCTACGAACTTCAAGCTGTTTTCAGAGAATAACAACAAAGGAATTTGTGAATTGAACAAATACAGCAGATCTCCTCTCGACTCGGAATCCATCAGCTTAAATAATCAACACGGCGTCGTTTTCTCAATGATTTTCAAGGCAATGTATTTTAAGTTGATTTCCAACCATCCATATTTTTCTTGAGCTACAACAGATTTCCTAGATTTGCTTATTTTAAAAAGTGACAAGGACATATTTTTTTATGCTTCATTTCACTTCAGGTTGGTGTGTTTATAGTCATTAGAGCAAAAACGGACAATTTACTATCTACTATAAAACTCGAATAATTGTTTCATAACTTTTGTTCTCTTTAACAGGGTACAGGGATCATCGAAAAAGGTAAAATAAATTACAAACGTATCATTCAATGAGCGCTATTCCTGGCATAGCATAACATTGCCACCTTCGGTACCGGCTTTTTGGCTTGTCCTTTTTATTGCTTGACTATTAGGTAAATGCTTCCTTCCATTTGAGAGCGTCTGAATGGGGTTAACCGACTAGCGACAAACGGCAAAAATATAGTACTGATTACCGACAAAACGAGGAAAAAATTACTGACTAGTGACTAAAGAATTAATTGAGATTTACCGACATCCGACAAAAGTCGAAAATTTTAACCGACAACCGACAGCTTGACGACTGAGTGTGCAGAACACATCTGTGCTATGAAACATATAAAATGACTTTTCACCACATCTCGGGTAGCTGCCGTGAGAAAGTCGCTTGGGCTGTCCACGCATCGCGCGAGTAACATTATCGGTAAAACTGAGTAATATGTCGCAAAATAACTCAAGTGTGATTACCTTGGATACAAGTCCTATAAGGAGGGTTCACTCTCTTACCTTACTTCACACCACTGGAAGAGTAGCAATATTCCCATTGTCTTTGTGCTAAAGTGACCAGAGATAAGTGCATGCAAGGACAAACGTTTGCAGTTTATTAAAATGGAATGCCGCTAACATTTTGTTTAATCTATAGGTGCTACCTGGATTAAGCTGAACAAGGCTGAGGTTTGTTTTGGAGCCAAAAATGACTCATACGGGAAGTTCACTTTTACGTCAAATGGAACTATTATAGCCCTGAAGCTCGTGTACATTTCAGGCTTTGTCACGTGCGACAACGAAGGCGTCCCATACGGAAGTCACTGGGCATGCGGGGCGGGTTCCTCTATTGGAACTGTTGTAACAAAGGCTACAAATGAAGTGATTTTCCCACAGATTTATCATAACAGGTATTATGGCCTGCCTGGTTACCATGCCAACTCGTCAGAGTTGGTCTTTGATGGGCTCTCCCCTCCCCTGAGAGTGGCTGCTGGAGAAGAGTACAGAATTTGGTTTCAAGAAGATTTTGTGCACAAATCGGAACACGACAATGATGGGCACACGTGTGTTGACGTGTACGCTCGTTACACTGATTAGAAAGAGCTCCCAGAATGGAATGATATAACAAGCGATATTGTGTTGCTCTAGGTTTTACCCGGTTACCCAAAAGGTGACGGCCTAAAGGATTCTGTAGTCATAAACTGTAATACAACGTACTTAAGAAATTCGTGTCTGGTTATTGTAACTGTCAACCGTTGTCTGGTAATTGTTAGATTCACTAAGCCCGTATCTACAGTAGCCACGCACATCTTCGGAACCTCTAATTTTATTTGCTCCCGGACTCATCCACCTCTATCAGTTGTTTCCAGGACTAGGGCCATTGTTTCTGTTGTTTATTCTATTGTTTTCTCGGCCAATCCTGTTAAACCTTACAAGAGGTGCGTGGCGCCTCCGTATCTAGATATGTTGATGAGCGAGGAATGCTGGTTGTATGCTGCTCTCTTGCAAATCTAAGGATTTGAATACCAGTATATCTGCAGATTAAAACTCCTGCAATAAAATAGTAAATTACCGTTGATCTGAACTGTTGTGTTACTCGAAATGTCAAAGTAATTATTGAGTGATATTAAGAACAAAACACGGAACTGGAGCAAACATGATAACACATACAAAGCGTGTTATTAAGAAAGACTTTTCGAATATTATCAATGGAAGGGTTTCTATCAAGCTCTTGTGGAGTACCACTTGTACGCTCTCGCGCAGTATCGCAGCCATTAGTAAGTCGGCGACTGGCGAAGTTTTCACTTTTCTGCATCATCTTTTCTACAGCATTTGCAGCATCTTCCCTGTCTAAACTAAAACAACTAACAACATTAAAACATATATTTCACATTTGAAAACTTGTTTTACAAGAAAACAGCAGAACCGTCATTCGCGAATGCGACAGATAGATGCCACAGATAAATGCGAAGTTTATGGCATTTTGCAGAAGTGCGGCTATTTTCAAAGAAAATTCTCAAGAGCTCCATTAACGAAAGAAATACGTGAAGAGTTCAACCGTATTGGCAACCAAAACTGAAAAACCTGATTGAAATCAGCAGGAACTTTCATATGGACGGATAGGAGAGTTGAGATGCTATTGAAAATTCTATGTAACTGTGAATGTTACGTGAATGACGTCAGCATCATCGAAAGATCGAAAAACCAATGGAGGCTTTTTTATTTAGCAGGCGGAATACCCCTTTATAAGAAATGTCAAAGGAAAGCTGGGCATAACGGTGAAAAGGGGATTACTTTTAATGCATTTCAGGAATCTATTCTATGCCATCCGAAGTTTGTGAGGATGATGAGAGTAAAGGAAATCGCGAACGAATTTTACGCGTCTACAAA
>JAHPZR010014820.1:75000-135000 GCA_019787425.1 Platygyra sinensis | reverse complement strand
TTTTTCCGGGAAGCCATCGCCACCGACCCGACGGTTCCTAGAAAAGGACTCCGGCGAAGATAATACCACCGAGCACTCTCCTTTCTCAGTCTTCAGATCCGGAGCCTTATCTTTTCTTATCAAGCCAGCTGATGTACCAAATTTCCGTAAGAAGCGGTTTGTTTGAGCTTCCATCTGATAAGGCTCACTGGCTCACTTGAGAGGATATCCCAATTATTACTGGATTGGCTGCAAATCCATCGTAGCCTCGTGATTTTGGCGTGAACTAAAGGAGCCATCTGGAATACAAGCGACTCTCCGAATCCCGGAGCGCTTTCCATTTGAATGGAAAAATCGGTTTTCCCGGTGGGAAACCAAATGGAACAGGTCTTTCCACAGCAAATTTTTCGCAAAATAGGGAACACCTTCAGAGATATTCCTCTTTTTTCGTTTTCACCGGAATTACCGGAAAATCACTGTACCATTTACTTCATCATACTAGTACCATGCTCCTTGGCAAAAATAAGCGATTTCGCTCGAGAATGGCGTCCTCCTTCATGTTTGAGTGTCCAATATGCGCCAGGGAAAAGGCCCTGGGAACGAGGTTGCAATATGCGGTTTTCATTTTGAACAAGCGAAACGTTTTTGAAGACACAGATCAGAGAAAAAGCAATCTTACCATTTCGCCACTAAATGTATTGATTTCTTAGGCCAGTACACTTTCGGTAACGAGCTGAACCACTCTCGAGACACTGCTACATGTAACATTAAATCGATCGGCAATTAGCCGCGTTTTCTCCTCGTTTGCAATGCACCACAAGAAGATTGAAACTTGTTTCCTTGCGCCTAAACTTGCCTTCCGAATGAGTTTCCGACGGGAAGCTGTCTCCCATGCCCACTATCTTCTTTTCTCACGGAAGTGGCTTTGAAATTCATCAATGGAATATAGAAGGGTACTGTTTGTTCGAAATACCCATGACTCCGATTCAAACTTCTCCGGGCAATTAATGTTGCTATAGAAAACATGCATCGGCAAGTCATCTTCTTCTTCTTGGATTAAGTGAAATGCGTGAATATCATTCAACAGAACTTCAAACACCACTGCAAATTCGCCAGCCATGTTTGTTGTTGCCAAGCTTTAGCACCCAGGCTCTCCCAGGAAAAAGTAAATTTTTGTCAAATGGTACAGCTGCTCCCGTTCCACTTTTCCGGAGGAAAAATTGTACTGTTCCAACTGGAGCAAAATTCTCACCGGTTTTTCCAGTCAAAAGGAAAGCGCCCCCTTGTCATTAAGCGATAAAGAAAAAAACGTTTTCAGCGCCTTGAACTGTTCAGAGAACGGTTTAACTTTTTCCACTCCAAAGCGTTTTGCACAGTCCACTCGAAACCTTCCATTTTGGATTACATTCCATACATTCCACACTTCTAGCGATGTGGTACATCTGCTCTGATTGGTGGAAATTGACAAATGACTCTGACGTCATGAACACGACCTCGCACAGAGTATATCAGACGGGAGAGGGAGAGAGGGGTAGCGAAGACGCCGCGGACGACCTCGGACGTCGGAGAATCAGACTACGATAGATTGTGAGTCTTCGCTATGTACGAAATTTCTATTACCTCGTTGAAGAAGGTAGTCGTTAGAACTGTTGCTCCAAGACATTTTTTGGTTTGAACAGCACGAGCTTTGACAGCAAACAGAACGGTAAGTGAAGCGCCGCGGTTTAGTGTGACCAGCTACTGGTGCTTCAGGCGGGGTTACTAAGCTCTTTTCTCTGTGCTCGGCCTTCATCGTCTCCATACAAAGTGAGCCACTAAGCAACTTAATCTGCTGTTGTTTTACAATATTTGCTATTAGTATATACTAAAACAGTGGATAGTGTTAAACGCGCGCGCTGATTGGCTCGTCAAACTCCGGATATCCTGTGCTATTTAACTCCGAGAAACTCAAGAGAAAATGGCGTCCCGTTTGCGGCCGTGACAAGTGAAGAAATCGTCCAAATTAATTTTTGTGGTGTCTATTATCTCACCGTTTTAGTATATACTAAAACAACTATTCACCTCAGTGTCGGTGGCTAGCGTTGGATATTTACCTCGCCGCTTCGCGGCTCGGTAAATATCCACCGCTAGCCACCTCCACTTCGGTGAATAGTTGTTAATTAGCTGCTTTTCCAACGCCTCTTGGTAGAGACTTCAGTGTTTTCTTGGTCTTTCTTTACCCCTCTTAGTAGAGATTCCAGCGATTTCTTTATTCCTCTTAGTAGAAATTTAGACGATTGTAACGTTTTCCTCTTCCTGCACTGATTAAGGTGTTTCACTTCTTGAACGTCTTAATCCCTTGCTCCTATTTGCTGAAGAGATCATCACTCTAACCTTGGTTGTAATTTCGCTTCCTGTAACCAGTTCCTTCGATTAATATAATCTAATTCATGTACACATGTGAGATGATTAGACAATTTAACGAGATATTTTACTCCTCAATTCGGATTTGGGCAATCACGGCACACGCGTTAGCCATGTTAACAGTTCGAGATCTCTGCGAAATAAAACAGTTTCAGCAAATTTTAATCTCTTATGCGTAGGACGACCCAAGGACACAACACTGGACGAAAAGGGCATTTTAGGGACAAAAGGGACAAAACAAGGTTATTCATGTCAAAAGGAGACAATCGGGACAAAGATAAGTGTCTCGGTTGCTTTATTTAACGATTTAAACCGTGCATTGAACTAAATAAATTGGCAGGGGCTAGCAATGTATTGAAATGATCATTCATGTCTTTATCAATTGCTCTTGGTGAGGGAGTGTAACGTATTAACGCACCAGGTTTTATTCAACAGTAAAAAAACACGTGTTTAACCGATGCGTGCTTTGTATAGCTCTTTGGAAAATCAATTGCAAAGTTTACTTTCCACAGTCTGAGTTCGTCATACAGAGTAATTCCAAACCTCCAGTCTTTAAATTAGTTGGAAACAACTACCATGGACTAGTCGTTGGTAATGACACCTGAAAGTTGTCCCTGAGAATGAGAAATACATTAAGGACCTCGACTCTATTCAAATGACACCTATCATTTTCAAGTCATTTTGATAAAAGCTAATAACAAAAGAAACTTATGTGAAAGGTACACTGGCTGATTAATAATGAGAATAACCGAAGACCAAATATTGTCATTTACAGACAGGTGAAAACATTTTGCACATTTTTTTGCATATAAATCGCTTCATCTTTGAAGCATATACCTTACTGATGCCCCATCTGCTATCGTAGTTCCTTCTGTAGTTGTCGACCTCGCTTTTTTTAACATTTTCTTAGTATCATTTTCGAAAGCCAAACTTCCCACCTGCAGACTCCTGATGTTTTCAATTCACGGGGAGTGACATTACCCGAAAAAAGTCTCTACCACTAATTAATTTTTCAGGAAAATAGCCTTCCTACAGTAGAAAAACTGTGGGAAAAATCTGCTAAAGCCATTACCTCAGCAATTGACCAAACACCAATGAGAGAATGTTGCATCAAGCCATTCTGTTACGTGAGATAGCTGAAAACCGTTGAGAGTAAAAAATTCGTTTCAGTTGCACACCGCACCGGAATAAGCATAGGTTTAACTCCAGAATCAGCGGGAATATCCACGTTTTCCAGAAAAGGAGAGGCCGGAAAACAATGGCATGTCTCATCGCCATCCTGCTACTTGGATTCATTTGGTCCCTCCCGGCGTCCTCTGGTTCACCTGCCTCCCAGCTCGCAAAGGCAGCATTGGTACCCTCTACCGCCATTGGAACTTACTCCCGGTCTAGTACTGTCGCCGCGTTATCGTTGCTGGAACAAGAAAAGTTGGAAGAGGCGACAGAATCCCTTGTTCAAACAGCACTGACCCTCAGTCTCCTTGATGTTGGAGGGGGCGCTATTTTACCCATCACCGAAGAAATTGTCATGTACATCACAACCAAGACCGAGTTCGCTGCCACCAGAGATACTATTGCATACTACAACAGGATTCTAAAAAGCGAAATAAGCAAAAGTGCAACTCAGGGCATGAACAAACAAGCTATCAAAAATGCCAAGGAAGCCTTAAAAAATACCCTCAACGATGACGTAGCAAAGTTTTCTCCTGCGAGTAAGGTTAAAAGAGCTTTTACTAAGGTTACCAAGTGGTTCGGTAAAGCTTCAGTATTCGATGTGCTTGGGCCACTCACTGATACCTTAACTATAGGTCTCAACATTTGGGGACTTGACATCGCTATCAGAGATGGAAATGACGCTGGCATCGCTGCCGCCTCGCTGAGTATCCTTGCTGGAGTGGTAGGATTAGGCACCTTCTTCGCTGCGGTAGCTACAGGATCGGCTGTGCTTGGGCCAATTGGAGCTATAGCTGGCGCAATTCTGGGAATTGCTGCAACCTTGATAGAACTGTTCGTAGGGCCACCCTACGATAAAGCTGCAGTCGAGGCATACAGAGCAAGACTAAGAGAGCTAAGAAACCTTAGAGACGCTTGTGTGAGCCAAATCGACAAGCGAATGGAGTTTCTGGAGAATGTTGGTTCGCCATACAGTGATGTTTATGTCAACAACCAGGCATCTACTATGACAGAAATTGAGCGGGGAGATTTGCAACTGGTTGATTCGTACATGATGAAGTATCATCGCGGAAATGTACCATACCAGAATTCTATGTATCACCACGGCTTCAAAGGTCACTTTACCAGATATATGTTATCAGAGGCGAAGGAAGAGATGCCAAATAAGACGTACGTATGCATTGGAAGATACCGTGGCATAGTGAGTCCATATATGCCTCTTGCATCAAGCTCCACAGGTTGGGGTAAAACAACTGGCTTCGTTGGTTTTGATTTTTATGGGAAGTATAAAAGGGATACTACCTACGGTGGTGCTCATGTTTTCGTAAATTCAGAATTTATATCGGAGGAGGAATTTAACGGTATTAATATCGATACTTATTTGAGCCTTGAATCGGACGCTGATCAATTAGAAACACCTCAAAATGATGTAATCAGTATCAGCGAGTACAAGAAGCTCCGCCGTAAACGTGCCAAAATAAATATACGAACCGGATTCGGAAGCGATTGCTTGAACATTAATGGCATGATAGGACAGTTCCATCAAGATTATGAAAATATATTGACGGCCAACATGGAATGGCACGGATGGAACATTCTTTCATTTAAAGGAATGTCGAGAGACCTCAACGACATCAAAGGCGTCTTCTTTGACACAAAACATGAAGTATTGAAATATTTCCACGGAGAAGATAGAAGAACTCACACTCTTGGTAAAGTGTTCTTTGTCACCCAGTTTGTCGGTTCACCATTCGATGATCACGTTATTCTGCATCAAGAGTCTTTCAAAGTTTTTTCAAACATCCGGAAGTAATGTATACGAATTTGATTTTGATGAATTCGATCTCGGCAAGCCATTTAGTAAAACATTTGAGATCACTGACCAAAGCAAGCAGCCTCTAAAAATTAACTTAAAAACTTCGGATGCTTCTAAAATTCCGCCAAACAACATCGTTCTTTCCTACAAAAAACTGCGCATCTATAGTACAAGGGGTAGCTATACTCACGTACCCAGAATAGAGGTGTCCTTGTGGAATACAACAACCAATGGAAACATCTTTATCAACGATGACAACCCCATCCCACATGATCACGCGTACCTTCATCCTTGGCGATTCAATGGCGAAAGAAGGAATTTAAACATTGGTCAATCTTCTCGGACTATTAATTATGACGACGGTAACAGAGAGGATGTGTTACTTTTGAAATGGCCAACCGACCAGGATCCAGATTCCACCGATTACACGATTAACATGAAGGGCGGCAAAGATTATGTTATGATTAGCGATAAGTACCTACTGGACCCTTCTGGTATTGATGGTGAAGACGTGACCCTTATGCTAGAGCGAGGTCCCGACTTTAACTCAACTGGTGCATTTACGGTGGTCATCCAAAAGAACGGCAATAATGGATTCCGCATAAATCTTGAATTGCGAAACGTAGAGAGAATGATTAATGAGTATGGCAATCGCCTGGTTGCATTCGATGTGGGAATTCATCAGTTTCCCATGGATCTCTTTGACAGATACATGAAAGTTACCCGCAGGACACTGAAGATCAAGACTACAGAAGATGCCCTTGATTAATCTGGCAACAATTTGAACTGTGTTAAACTGACAACACCACAAGTCCTGGCGACACGCATGATCTAGTATCACGCAGCGTCTTGCGCGTGGTCCTTCATTGGTTATTAGTTGAGGTAGGCGGGTTCCAAAGTGTTAGAGCGCTTGTTAGCAATGTGGCACCAGGCCTTCCCACGGGATTGCGTTCAAACTGTGTCGAACCTTCTGTGTTTTGCTTTTTTTTTTCTTGTCAGTTTCCTTGCTAGGTTACGTAAGGGGAAATCAGACTCTTACTTCCTTCAAAAACTGCCAGATGAAGAGAGGCTGAACCCAAGACTTTTAAGCGAAATCAAGACACTGTATAGAGTGAAGTATCACGATTTTTTGAACCCGTAGTTCGATAAATGGTGGTAAAATGACAGCTTTCGACTGAGTGGGGGGACGACTTCTAATTCGAGTTATTTAGCCATTTACAAAAATCGAGGAAACAGGGAATCGGGAGTCCAGTGTAATACAGTTTTGGTCACAACGTCAAGACTCTATTAAATCAAAATGAACTGTGAGGACGGTACTGGATGTTTATCACAGTGAGCGTCAGGATTTGAGCCTGTACTATCAGTTGAAGACTGTCCAGAGCCTCTATTTTTTCATGCAGGCGAAAAGAACAGCGAGCAAAACGAGTGCGAAGCATGCAGGGGTAAGGCCGGTGGGGGAGGGGGAGGCGAGCGAAGCGTTTCATGCTGGCATCCAGTTCTGTCGCGATTCGACCGCGCGTTCAACAATCAAATAAAAATACGAGAAAATAAAGGGCTGTGGACAGTCTATCACTTGCAGTTTTTATAAGTGAAACAACATATGCTAACATATTGATTGTTGCTTCACACGAAAAACTGTCGAAAGCAACCTGATACTTACTTAAATGAGTGGAACAAGCCTAAGTGCAGCCTGCGAAAACAGCCGTCCTTCTTCGTTCCCGGCCCGAGTGGCGTTTCGGGCAGGGAGCGGAGGAGGACCGCTGTTTTCGCAGGGTGGGCAAAGTGATCTGTTGAATATTTTAATACGAATTTGAATTAAGTTTAGCTTCTAATTCATCTAAACTGAATAAAGTATGATAGTTGTATTGATTATCATGCCTTTCACAAATCAGATAAAAGTTGAGCTTCTGTGTTATTTCAGGTTCTATTCTCACTGTAATCATTGAAGGAAATAATTTTACTAGAATTGCGATAAAAAGGAAACGCTTGGGACTTTTACAAAAGGGTAGCCATCTGTATAGAGTGGTCTGCGTAGGTTGTCCCGAGTCTGTGTTTCTATGGCACAAGACTGAACTGAAGGTTGGCGAATCAAAGCAGGAAGTGAGGAAGTCCCGAATCTCAAGGATCGCTGTTTCACAGATCGCTTCAGGGTTAAATTGTCAAACAGGACGTTCAGCTCGCGCTAGAACCTGAGGCGAAGACACAAGCCTCCGGTACTAAGAGTTTCTATGGAGACGTGTTGAACTGAAAATGTAAAATGATCGATCAGCAATTTTAAAAATCAATTACTTATTATAAGGAAAAATGCTAATTACACCGTGGATCGCAAAATTATGATAAAACGTTACCCCGTGTTGTTTCTAATCTTCTGTGACGGATTACATGGATAACAAATTGTCTTAAGCACCCTTGTAGCACTCTACACGTGAAGCCAGTCAAAGAAAGTATGTTGTCCTCCATCCGTATTGTGCCCTTTTCATCTTCCTTACACTATACTTTATTTTTAATGAAGAAATAAAATACAACACAAAAATGCGCGTAAACTCGGTATTCTCGATCAGCTTGTCGCGGCGCGAGCAGTCGCCTAGTAGCTTGTTCACACGCCTTTTTGTGAGCTCTAAAACGAAGGACGAAACCAACCTGCGAATGGCCGAAAGAGCTGAGCGGGTTCAACAGGCACCTACCCTGCAAGCAGAGCCTTTTCTTAAGGTACATATGCTTTGTACCGAGAAAAGGGCCTCTTTTTCCGTGTAGTAAAAGATAAAGCAAAAAGACATGAAAGAGGCTCTGCTCGCAGGGTGACAGGCACCCAGGTGTAGTATAGGTTTCTCGTCACCCGTCAAATGTTTCCTTTTCGAACATCATTAGCTTTAGGGCACCGTTCACAGGCTACTTGTTTCGCGACTTTGTCACAGTCAGATCTCACCGCCATGTTTTATTCCTTTGTAGTTGCATTTGCGTCCATGCGCGCGTGCGATGATGGACAGAGTGAAATACAGGACGTACGAAGGAAAGGGGGTAAAGGTAGGTAAAATCTGCATACGAGCCAAGTGGCCCATCAGGCCGGAGCTTATCCCGGTTTCCTTAGCATGAAGCGACTGAGAGTATTTCTACTCCCCCCTGGATGGGATGCTAATCCATCGCAGGGTTACCCCCCAGCATTAAATTCGCCGGTACCCATTTATACACCTGGGTGGAGAGGGGCACTGTGAAAGTTAAGTGTCTGGCCCAAGAACACAACAGGTGTACTTGTTGCTGATCGATCATTTTACAGGTGTCTCCGGCCAGGGCTCGAACCCGGACCGCTCGATCCGGAGACGAGCGCACTAACCATGAGGCCACCGCGCCTCCCACACGAAGGAAAGGGGGCCATGCCTAAATACAATATCGACGCGTACAACGGCAGGACACTAAAGAGATCAGTTAAACAGATTTCTTTGTATTCCATTTATTGCTTCTAAATGCGCCCGACGCAGAATACAGTTCTGGAAAGAACTATGTAGGTTGATTAATCTAGTATCTAACACTCTAGCGTGTGGTTGTGCTGCACATCGTCTAGTTTTGCGTCACTTGTATTGACTCGCCCAACGGGCTCGTCAAAATACTGTTGAGTCTAAAATAACTACGTTGGTACACCCTAAAATTTCCAGTAAGATCTAAATGTTTCAGTAGGAGTATCACAGTACAATTTTACTAGTCATTTGTATTCTGAGTTTTTTTCAGCAGACTAACTAAAATACGTCATCACTAGTAAAGATCATATATAACATACTACACACTAAAAGAGAATGTACATCCTAGCTTCACGCCTGGCAAATTTGGAACAACAAGGTAAATTGGAATGCTTTCATTGAGATCTAACTATTTCTTTCACTGGCATCTCTTTGTCAACAAAAAAATAAGGATTCGAAAAACAAATTAATTCACTGTACACCAAATGAAATAAAAGCAGCTTACGCGAATTAGAGTGGGATTTAACTAAGTGGCCAAAGTAATCAGGCCAAAATTTATATTTTCAGTTAGAGCGGTTCTCACTTGAGCGTCGACAGTAACTCACATTGCAATACCACATTTATAAGGAATTGCCTCAAAAAAATTCACGCCATTTCGTCATTCCATGTCATCCAATCAGAAACAAGACCAAAACCAATCATGACTCGCACGCTTCCGTTTTCCCGCCCTTTGCGTCGGCAACAAGCATGATTTACTTCGAGATTTGATTGGTCACTAGATGGTCTATGTCAGTTGCAATTTGCCAGTGTTGGTTTTACGACACTCAAGTGAGCAATATCCTAAACACGTTATGGAAGCGTTCATAATGAAATCTATAAAAGCATACTAATTAAGGGATAAATCCTTGATCACTCAAGCGAAATACCTCAATAATGTTCTCTTCACTAATTTCAAGACATCGCGGCTCACAATGCTTGTTGTGAGAAATTGGCGGTATGTCTTAACAATATCCTCCAATAATTCATTATTTTCTTTGTCAATGCGACCTATACAAAAATTCGTCTTTTGTGAAACTAAAATCTTGCGTACATCTAAAAACTAAATCCTTATCCAACAGGTGGTGTCGGTAATTCTTATTACGTATTTGCCATGCATTATCAAAGGCAACGAGTAATTTGCTAATTCACAGCTCTCGTTTGGTAAATGATTGGCTCAAACAGCCAGTCAATCATTCAATGTACCAGTATTGTCAATCAATTGTTTCATTAATTAATAAATCGATCGAGTATAAATTCAATTTAGTGTATCTTGGTGGACATTTCAAATTCAAAGTCTTGAAGTCTACAACATGAATCCCTTTGGATTTGGAGTGGACTTTCTCCGCATCTTTTTGGAATACGCTAACTAACTTGGCACAACTTCACAGGCCAATTTCTATGGGGAGCCATTTGTACCAAAATTACAAATCGCCAGAATCAAACCTCATGTCAATTGTTAGTTCCGGCAAAAAAGAAACATACGAAAGCGTCAGTTGCCGTCTTGAAATGGTCAATAAAATTAACCTTTAGTACTCAACACCAATCCGGATAGTGTTCTTGTACCAAACGCCGTTGTATAAATACACCGATTAACAAAGCGTTAAATATCAATCGCTGGTGGTGAATCTACCAGCTTTCAAAAAAGAGTGTAAAAGAATCACTGGAAGTAGGCTATTGACATATTACAGCAATTTGAGCTCATAAACTCTTTCACTTAGAAGCTTGGAGTCTGCCTTGGCCAACTTCAGAGGTCCGGGCTTTCACACGAATTTCAGTGAACAGGCAAGACCATTTTTTACATTCAGATCTGTTCCCCACGGTATGCAAAACAAAACCACCAACCTAAACTCGCTTTGCACTGCATATAGCTGCAAAATAGGATTATATTGCAGTTTGTCTGAGAGTTCTAATCTTGTACTATTGTCTGCTATCCTGTTCAGTAAATGCAGCTATATAAGGATTCTTCAGACTGGAGGTCTGCAGTTCCAGAAATTATCCAAACCCTCTCACAGGATTGATATTTCATAATAATACTGTCCTCTCCTTTCTGGATTTTCCAAAGTCAAGATATACCCTCTTTACACTCCAGAAATTGATGTGCAGCACTAATTTTTTTGCTGTCCACAGTAATAGTATCTGATGCTATCAGATGATGCTTAAAACAATGTGATTGACGTTTAGCACCAATTATTGGCTTAAGAACACTAGAGAGTGATTATTTTTATTGGCACTCTCAATTTTGTGTCTTGTGCAACAACACTGTCTAGTGATCATTGTTAAACAATAACGACAAACCATTGCAGGACAACAACGGAAGTATTTTCAACTTATGATTTGTTCCTATAACTAGAGATTGAGGTTTAACTCTAGCAATTATTTTGTATTTTCAGAACAGAGGACTCTCCATAAATTTCGACCGAATGAAATTCTAACATGGCACAGAGGCTTAGGGGACTAAAACAAGAGAACAGCCATTGAGGCCAAGGCAAGAATAAACAAGAATGTAAGTTTTTGTTTCAGTTCCCAAAGCCTTTGTGTCATGTTAGAATGTCAATGCATAGATTTATTAATATATTATATGCCCACTGTCAAATTATTTCACATTGTTCCCTGAATACATGTTACCAATACCTGCATGTATCATGGGAAAGAGTCACTGTTCTAGGTTTGCTGTCAAAATAAGACAGTTATTAGAGGAAATAACGCATGTTGTATGTCATTAAGAACATATTCTCAGATTTGTAATAAATTATCTTAATTTCATCTTGTGGAAATCTCTTTGTGTAAGTACTCAAAGATCCAATTCAATCTTAATTGTATCAAACAAGTTTCACACACTGTTGCATCAGCTCTCTATAGCAGATGCATGCAATGCCAGGTTGCTTAGCAACTGTAATGGCTGATAAAAAAAAGGTTTGCAGGCTCACTTGAATTGGAACAATTTCACAGCCATACATGTACAATAAAGGACACAAACTTGTTAGGAAACATCACTTGAAATGGCATGCCACTTGCTACCTCTTGTACTGCCCTATCAAACGAAGGCGTGGGTAATCTTGCGGATCAGTTCCTTGGGGAATGGCCGTTTGACTGAGGCTGAATGACAAAACAGACACAGCTAAGTTAACTGGCAAGTATGTAAATGGGGTGCACGGAACCCAAGCAGGGACATCCCTACATAAACAGGGAAGCTCCTCATACCTTCAAGGGGGCAAAAATTGTTGGTTGGTACCACTATGGTTGTCAAATCTAAAACAATTGCCACTAAGTTATCCATATTTTGCTACCTGCAAGGGGATTTTGCGAAAAAATGATTAACTGAAGGGGTACCTGAAATAAAGCCCCAAGTGACTTTTGGAAGATTTTGAGGCAGGCAGTAATGAAATATTTCACAGTTTACTCTAGATTCAGTTATTGTCTCAAAAGAACTAGTTAGTAATTACCACTACCGGTAGTTCTTCTCAGACAGTAACAGGGACAACAGTAAACTGTGTAAATTGCTGGCAGATACTTCAATGCTGGTTACTTCAACATTTTCCAAAAGTCACTTTGGGCTTTTTCCACTCACCCCTTCAATTATTGCATGCTAGAGACTGACTACTGACCAGTTTGATTAAAATTTTCTCACACTGTACATAAAATATAGTCAAAGTTGTCTCAAAATGTTGTCCAGAAATGTCACAGATAAGCAAGCTGTTGTTCTATGGTACAATGGTCTCTCTGAGGGAATCATAAAGCAAATGAAGAAGCCCAAGTGGAGGATTACACTGTGATAAAATACTCCAGACATTTGAGAACCCTTGAGAAATGTACAAAACTCTCACCTGCGGATTGTGTTTTCTACATTTCCCTCGTGTTCTCAAATGCCCGTCATGTCTTATCACACATACATGGCTTTAAGGCTTCTTTATTCATTAATAATTAATATAACTTCATTCTGAATCATTTCAATGTATGGTCATGGGATCCAGACTTACAATTATCATTCTTCTCATCAGAGTAAATTAGCAACTCTATAATTAAAAGGGAAAGAGAGAAAAAATGAAGTGCACTCACTAAATCCCTTCCAATGAAGTGTGGGAATGGGTGGCTGTCATAAGCTGCTTGAAGCTTTCTTCTTTCAGTGGGACATAACATTTGCTGTGGTGTTTTTCATCAGCAAAACCACGTGAAAGCCTGCAGCGCGCTTCAGCTTCCGTGTAGCCTGACAATTAAATAAATATAACACACAAGTATAAGAAAATTTAACAAACACTTCTTCAAAGTTCTTTTCATGCTGTCATAAGCTTATGTAAATTATGAATACTTGCAACTTGTAAATTGGCATTAATAATACCGGTATATACAGGCCATCTGATAGGGTGCGGAAAAAAACTGAAAATTATGCGGAAATTTTCGGCAATATTATGCAGAAGAAAGTGACGATTATGCGGAAAAGACGCCAGATTATGCGGAAATTTCTAAACTTTAATAAAGTTGCTCCCTTGGCTTTTTCAAACGTAAAAAATACACGTTAACGTCTTCCGAAAATTTTAGTCCTTTATGACACGTTTGACCTTTTGCTGCCATTCGTGGACAGGTATTTCTTCGTCCAGCGCAATTTTTCCATAGTTTTCATTGTTGTGTTTGTCCGAAGCTTAGTAACCAGGCATTAAATCGGACGAGAAAAACTGGACACCGGTAGTCTCAAAACTAGAACCCAGGTCCATCACCAGAAGACGCATGGAACGCCTGGAGGCTTAAAATTGTTTACGAACGAAAAGACGTGTTTCCGTCACTGTTTTGGGTGAGTAACTTCGTCAAAATGATCAATCTCTTCAATATTTTTGCTTCTGATGATGGTAATCAGTTGCTTTCTTGCTTATATGTAGCAATTTTCTAGTTTTATGTGGAACAATGCGGAGGATGCAGAAGTAGGCGAATTATGCGGATCCGCACCACCGCATCCTGTCAGATGCCCTGGTATATACATGTAATACATAACAAAATTAGAAAACAGTTCCAAGAAATAGAGGATCAATACAAGCACTGATTGCTTAAAAATCATGTTTCTATAACTCGACAGAAACACGTCAGAACTAGCACGAGCTGTTGATGTTAATGATGGTGCAAGCAAAGAGAATCTATATTTCGATAATCAAAGTTAACAAGTTGTTTTAATTTGTTTTTTTGATCACAGTGTTTTCTAAAAGAAATAGAAAACAAGCTCCCTGTGTTTCTATCAAGTTTTAGTATAAATCTACTAGCATTCTATCACAAATGTCATTCTCTGATAGAAACATGGTACAAATTTTGTATTTCTTAAATAAAGAACCTAAAGTCATGTATATGCATAATAATGTAATGACAAGAACTTGAAAATTCAAGAAAGAAAATAGGAATAAGCACTCCACCTACTTGTACATGAATTATTTGCCAGTACCTGGTGAATAAATCCTTGTTGGGCTAAAAAACTCCACAGGCTTGGCAGTTTCTGCTGCTTGTCCTCGAGGAGATTCTGTCACAGGACTCCAAAGGTACAACTGCCTCAGTTTAGGCAATGAAGCCAACGGCTCAGTTAAGGCAACCATGCCTTCCTCACTGATCAGGTTGCCTTTAAGATCAAGGCATTGAAGATTCCCAAGAGACTTGAGTGAGAGACAAAGAGCATTTACTCCGGCTTCAGTGATGCTATTGTATCCAAGGTACAGGTCACACAAATGGCAAAGGCTGGGGAAAACACTTGCTAAAGCTTCAATTCCAACATCAGAAATCAAATTTGACTTTAGAGACAGTTTTCGTAGGTTCGGTGAGAGTTTTAAACTTTTGCAAAGACATACTAATCCGTGGCATGTGATGTGATTTCTGTCAAGAAAAAGCTCCGAGAGCATTTTCAAACCAGGAAGAACTTTTGCCAGACTTTCTGCTCCATCATCTTGAAAGGCATTTCCAGATAAGTTGAGAGAAGTGAGCCTTGTAGCATTCTTGATGCAATCTGCAATGAATGCCCCTTGATGTAACAGGTTTGCAGATAGATCCAACCTTGTTAGTCTTGGACAGTGAGCAAAGGCTTTCCCGAGGCAGGTGTAAATGACTTTAGAGGTCTCCTTGGTTTTGTCTGTATTCCGATTTACATCATGGAGTGATAGACTTTCCAGACGTGGAACCTTGTTTAGCCCCGCGGCCAATGTTTTGACACCTTCAGCTCCAATGTCATTGTTGTTTTCAAGACTCAAGCTAACCAGCTCATGCGTACAGGACAATTTCTCGGACAAGTGTGCCATGCTGTTCTGGGCTAATTTGCAACCACTTAGATTCAATAATCTCAAGTGCGGAACAAATTTCAGAGCATCTATCACAGCCTTCATGTCTTCATCTCCAAGACCGCTGTAGCTCAAATCCAAATGGCAAAGATTTGGACAGGACTTCATAATTGATGCAAAGTCATCGCCGATATCTTTCCTTGAAGCATTTCCACTGAACACAAACTTCTCCAAAGGAAGATTGCTGGACAAATTCCTGCTGAACGCATCTACAACCCCATCACCTACAATGTTCTGATTGAAGCAAAGTTCTCGCAGGGAGGGCATTTGGGAAAGAGAGTTTGCAAAAAAAGCTGCAGTCTGCCTCTCCAACTCACTGTGTTCCAGCACAAATGACTTGAGGTCAGGATTGTTTTGCATAAAGTAGGTCATGGCCCGCACACCATATGGATTAACATCTCGACCAGACAACTTCAAGATTCCATCAAGAAGAGTCGCCCCTAATTTACCTGCAAGATGACCCTGATGTGATTCAAACAAAGCAAGAACAAACATTTCAAGGAAGTCATTTGCTTCACTGGTGTCTGAAGCAATGATACTTTCCTTGAGATTTTCCAACAAGGGTACAAACACAAACTCAAAATTGTCGCCAACAAGCCCTGACACAAAATTGAGCAGCATGGTGTCAGAGGCTTTCTTGATGCACTTCAAGGTTAGTGCAGAGACATCCTTCAATTTTGATGGATCATTCCTGGCAGAATTGATCTTACTACTGAGCCACAATGCCGCCACATACTCCTGAAATGACTTGTGGATAAAGCAGCACTTTCGCACAGGCTTCAACCTGGAAGTGCTTTTTTCTTGAGAGAGTAATCCAAGTTCAAACAGCACTTTGCTGGAAAACTTCTTTTCCAATGCTTGAACATCAAACAGGAGGTTATCATCCAGTAAGCCATTCAGTGCAATCTCTCCAAGAACGAGTAGATCATTATAAAGATCCTCAGGAATATCTTGCAAGCTAGCGAACTCCTCATCTGTAGAACCACCTTCTTCAGAGTTCTTGGCAAAGTGGCGCTTCACCATAAGTAAAATAAGTTCATTGAAAAGAGTTGTTAATGTGGACAGTGCTTCCAACGCTGCATCTCGGGCATCGTCCCACAATGCACAGATCAGCATGGCTGTCAAGGGGACCTTTGCAATATCCTTGATAACAGGGTTTGTTTCCATTTCTGACAACAGGACCTCAGCAGTGTCAGCATCATCTTGGAAGTACTTGAACACATAACTTCGGATGTTTTCTGTGGTGAATCCAGTAATTACCAGTCGTGTGTCCATCATTCTCTGTATGTGGGCAGTTTTACCTGGCCGAGACGTGAGAACCACACAAGAATTCCGAAAAATCCTTCCATTCAGGATATCTTGGAGGTGCTTCAGGCAAGAAAAGTTTGCTTCATCAAAACCATCAAGAAGGAAAAGCACATTCTCCTGATGGTTTGCTAGGTGACTAAGAAGTTGTGTCAGTGGAATGGGAAAATCAGTGGGAAACAGCTGCTGCAAGATAGCATCCTTAAAACCTCCCTTCATTTGCTTCAGCTCAACAAGAATCACAATTGTGTACTTCTGCAACTTGCTATTGTTGGTCGACCAGTCATAAGCAATTTTACACAGGAATGTGCTCTTTCCTACCCCTGCCTCTCCCTCAACAAGAATTCTTCTTGGCTTGGCGCATCCTGGACGACTGGAAAATATGTCGTAGTAAGATTCTAGTGGCTCTTGAATGCATCTTGTACCCTGTGAAACCAGTGAAACAATTTCCAAATTTGTAAAAATATGTTCTATGTGAATCTGAAATGAATCGTTCCAAGTGATTGGCTGAATCCAACCAATTGCATTTTGATAATGATCACGAAGTGAATCTTGCATATGGCTAAGTACTGCATCAGTTGATTTGCTCCGCACTAAAAATAAAACAAACAAAATAATAGATATTTTAGTTCTTGCTTGAAATTAGATTATGTACATAAAGCTATAACTGCAATATGTAAGAAATAAACACCTGTTACACTCTACTGTTACTGTGAAAATACAAGTTGCAGGTACGTTTGTACAGCCTTTTCCAAGTTACTAATTCCCTCAGACTCTCAGGTCTGGTGTGTCATGAACATCAATAAAGACATTGAGCAATTGTTGCAATTATGTTAAGAGTGTTCACCATTTCAGCCTGGGCTGAAAATCCATTTTGATTAAATGACTGAGCTTTTTCACTCCATTAGTCACAGCTGAGAATTCCAGGTTTCTAAAACTGAGCTGGAATTTTCAGTCTCATTAAGGAATCTGAGCTGAAATATCAGGATCTATGATATAATTTAACAGTTGGTACTTTTTGAAGTGTTTCTGCTCAATAAAGTTTCTTTTAAATCAAATACTAGTATGATCCATGCATAGCAAGAGAACAATCCATAGGCATACATGACGCAGTCAATGATCAAGAGAATTGCAATGTACATATAATAGGGTGATTTCAAACACGGTAAGTGTGGAAGTCTTCCGATGTGAGAGAATCAATACAGCAAAGCAAACAATCTTTCAATACAATTTTAAAGAAGGACATAACATGTGACAAAAAAAACCATTATAAAATAACTGAGCCACTATGCGCGCTCTCATTGGTTGATAGCTGGTGTGTTTAGATGAGAGTATGTAAACACTGTTGTGACATTACAGATTTTTGCGTATTTTTAAGAATTATTTTATAAAAGCAATAGCGCCTTTTTATCGCATTTACAGAGCCTCATCTTAACAGTCAGTGGGTTGGGAGAATTCTCGAAAGGGCTGCAAACCCTTGATTACGTCTCAGATTTGCATAACTGTTTTGAATTCTCCCAACCCTCCTCCTGTTTAAATGAGGCTATGTAAACACGGAAGAAGTGCTCTATTGCTTAATTACATGTATTGATCGTCAACACAGGGAAATGTGGTTGCCATTAAGGTGACTAAACCAGAAATTTTGCCAAATTTTAGTTGCCAAGGATGAAATGTTAGTTGCATAATGGTGGCCATATCTGTCATTATTTTGAGCCCTGGGATGGCTTTTAAAATACTATGCCTGTGTTAAGCTTGCAGCCCCTTAAAAGAAAAGGGCTAATTTGGCCCCTTTTTTTCAGTTTTTCTGGGTGCCATCTCTGATTGCAATGAGGGATTTCTGTAATGCCATGCTCTGGAGGAAACACTGTCAGTGCATTATCTGTCTTATCAGTATACAATACCATATATCACTTAACACTTGTGACTTAACGTTTACAGGGTGGTCATATTTTGGACAGTAACCCATATTAGTATATACACACTCAGTGATCTTGGTGTTTTAAGCAATCTGATTGGTTCGCTATCTCTGGCTAATGAGCATTATTCACCCCCTACCGAGTGAATAATGCGTAAGCCAAACAAAAATAAAGCATACTTTTGAATAAAGCATACTTTTGATTCACAATGATTTGAACGGTGTCTAAGGACCATTATTCCAGACTGTCAGGAGGTTTTTTTTAATATTAACTATAGATTTTCCATGTTCAAAGATTCTGTAAATAGTTTCGCGAATTCGCGCATGCTTTGTACCGCTTGCACGTTTTCCATGCATGAATTGAGAGGTCAATTAAATCGATTTTTAATGGTTTCCTTCTGAAAATGTTGTTGAGATCACTTCCTGTGTATATACTAAAACAATTACTCGTCTCAATCTCGGTGAATAGTGGCAGAATATTTACCTTGCCGCTTCGCGGCTCAGTAAATATTCTGCTGCTATTCACCTCGATTTCAAAGAATAATTGTTAATTATTATTCAAATTTCATACACTGCACAAATTCCGATTTTCTGATTGGTTGATTTGTATCACATGATACCGGGTTGTGATGAAACAACCTCCTTGACATCATTATCATGGTGTAATAGCCAAAATTTTCAATGCCACACTTGGCGGCCTCATGCGGTATTGAAATTTCTTGTTCATTGTTAGTGAACGAGTGCAGGTAAATCCCGATAATTCACTCTCTGAGTGCATTAACCTGTAATTACTATATGGCTGTGTCTCACAAGGACTGGGAACTACAGAATTCATGAATATGACTTGCTGAAATTGACTGCAGTCTAAATTGTCCCCTCTAGATCAGCATCTGGGCTGGTTACATTTTGCGGTGAAAAAGTTGCAAACTAAAATGCAACTACAATATTGACTATTTTTGTCTAAAAATGTTAGTGGAAGTGCCAAAAAGCCTGATGAGAGAAAAAGTTAAGAAGAAGAGAAAACTTTGGCAGATTTAAGTTTAGCTCATCGATGTTCGCAAACAAAGTGTTAACTAGTATGAAGCAGTTTCATTAAACATTACTTTTTTCATGTTTGCCATATTACATACTTCCTATTAATCAAGCTTAGTCGTTCTGTATGGGAGAATTTTGACCTCCATCGTGTGTATAGAACAATCTGGTTGGTCTGTACTCACAACCTCGGTCAAGATTCTCCCATAAAGACCTCCTGCTCAGTTAATAAGAGCTAAATACTTGTTATGGCTGATTATGCCTCACTGGGCCCTTGTTGTGACTGTTGAACTTGCCTGTTGTTCATAGGCAACAGGGGACTAAATAAACAGCATGCAATGCAAGCAGAAGCTGTGACGTTTCTTTTTGCTGACACTTACAAAATTGGGATATATTTATAACAGGTATATATACAACACATGGTCAGATCAAGGCATCAAGTTCACATTGCATTATGCAACAAGGCCGGAGGTGTAATGCTTGGATTGTGTTTACCTTGATAAGGTTTTGAACAGCATGACCTGTTCATTGTCAAGAAATTCACACAAAACATTGTTGAGCAAAAATTCAATGAATCTGTCAAGGCACATAAGAAGAAGCTTAAGATGGCTCCCTAGAGTATTTACGAACACCCTCGCTATAGAGCGCAAGTTACAAAAGGAAACTTAATTTATCTGAAAGTTTTCCCTATAGAGTTTTACCAGTATGGATACTGTTGAAATAAGGTTTATTTTTTGGTTGTCAATTTTTAGATTAAGGCCATTACCATGGCAACATCTCATCTAATGCCAGGCAGATGTATTCCTCATTAAAATTGGCCTAAACTCCTTAATATCTACACTTTCCTTTAATTGGTGAAATTTTTTCATACTTTGCCACATCATGGAAATGATATTGCATTTTAAATCAGTAAAAAGTCAAGGCTGTTCAGACAGTTTTTCCAATATTCTGTAATTTGTCATTTTTCTATTAAATATATTAGATTAGCTCTGACAGACTTTAACAAAAATAAGGTATTTTATAGGAAATGTATGTGGTTACAACTCCGCCAAATTTTAAAAAAATTCACCAAAGGAAACGCGAGAAAATTTACTGTCAGTTTTGCTTTTTGTGCTCATGTTGACGCCATAAAAATCAAAAAACACTGATGTTTTCCTTTGAGCGTGCACAGATTACTTGAGCTTTCATCATGAGCGTGTGTGCAATGGTAAAACTATAGGGAGCCACCTTAAGTTAAAGGCACTCCACAGATCCTACAAACTGCAAATGACAGCTACAAAGGACAAGTTTCTCACTTCCCAAAACCAAAGATGGCAAATTTATGGTGTGTCTCATTTTGTGTCTTCCTGTGTATATTTTGCTTCCACTGAGGAATAAATCGTGGACCTGTAGCATAAGCACGACATAAGCGCACCCTCGAATGTGCCAGCTTTAAGGGATGACAGCATAGAAGGGATGACGTCATCTATACGGCATCGCTTAAAGGAGCACTGTCACAGGAGTTCTGCTGTTTTCAGCTTCATTCATTGCTGAAATCTTTACCTGTTACCTTTACTCATTCCCAAAATGCTTAAATGGACTAACAGAAACATATCAAACGAATGGTAGCTCAGAGAGCAAACCGTACTGAATTTCTGGCAATATTTTCAAGGAATGGCTCTA
Organism: Platygyra sinensis; assembly: GCA_019787425.1. Taxonomy (NCBI): domain Eukaryota; kingdom Metazoa; phylum Cnidaria; class Anthozoa; order Scleractinia; family Merulinidae; genus Platygyra; species Platygyra sinensis. Next base: position 113,922 of record JAHPZR010014820.1, on the reverse strand, counting down.
GAATTTGAAAAAACTGGCTAGTTTTTTCAAATTTCAATCCGTTTCGATCCTTGCCATGCTATGTGATAGGCGGCAATAACTGGTTTCGGTGTAGTGATGAAGTCCTAGGTAACAACACTGAATCATTATTTCTGGGTTTCCGTTGATGCAGGAACATATTTCAGCATTGTAAAATGACGCTAAAATACCGTGACAATGCCCCTTTAAAAATTAATGGTCAAACCTGTTATTATTTGATTATGATAAGCGATCTAATATATCCCAGCCTAGCAAAGTGAAAAGACTATACTGACTAAAACTGATATATATAGCTCAATCATGATACATGATCTTAAAATAACAATTTTTTGACATCCAAAGAGTCAACAACAGCATATTATTATTTGTGATGTTTTACCTACCTACAAGCTTTACAAAACAGGATACATTAACTCAGTGCCTGAAGTTCCTACATACGAAACATTACCTGAAATTAATAGACCCTAGATGTACTTACCCCGAACACCAAACAATTCCTCTTTCAACTCCAAACGATTAATCTCGGTCAAGAGTTCTGCTAAAAACACAGTATTATCATGGCTCAACAAGTTCCGGTTTTCAAGTTCATCGAACAAGTCTAACGGGCGTACAATCTTCTCCAGAACACCCACAGGAATATGCTGCTTGCAGACAAACTTTAACTGGCCAAGTTCCCGATCAGTTATTCCATTTGAAACGGACAACAGCCTCGCACGAAATGGATCCATGACAACTTTACTACTTCAAGCTCATTCAGAGCACAAAGCTAGTAAACATGCTAGCCCGCCTTCACAGATGTACTCATGACAATTCCATCTTTTATAACGTGCTGGAGTTCTGGCAACTACAATATCCACTAACTAAACGTATATTACACTTACATGATTACTGTTCAAACACAACTTCCTAAACTCACGTACAAGTTGAAAACGCCCGTCTCACTCTCCCAGACGAAAGAGCGTAGCAGCTAAGAGACTGGGAACAAGGGTTGGGGTACTGGGGTTTGTACTGGGGTAAGTCTCGCCACAGGCGGCCAGACGTTGAATACAATTGACGATCGCGTTACGATTTTAGCCGTTTATAAGACAATGTATGGGAATGCTTCGAAAATAGGCCATATTCGTACTCTCGGTATTGGACTGGAACTAGCTTGCAATGGAGGCTCATGGGTATCCGGTCATCTCGCCACCAGGAAGTTTCGCCACCAGCCAACTCGCCACCAAGAAACCACCTCGCCAATAATCAACTCGCCACCAAGCGAAGTCACCTCGCCACCAAACACTAGAGTAAAGTAGCCGAGGTGAATTAGCTGTTCGAACGAGAGTAAAGTAGTCGAGGTGATTTAGCTGCTCGAACGAGAGTAAAGTAGTCGAGGTGATTTAGCTGTTTGAACGAGAGTAAAGTAGTCGAGGTGATTTAGCTGGTCGAACGAGAGTAAAGTAGTCGAGGTGATTTAGCTGTTCGAACGAGAGTAAAGTAGTCGAGGTGATTTAGCTGCTCGAACGAGAGTAAAGTAGTCGAGGTGATTTAGCTGTTTGAACGAGAGTAAAGTAGTCGAGGTGATTTAGCTGCTCGAACGAGAGTAAAGTAGTCGAGGTGATTTAGCTGTTTGAACGAGAGTAAAGTAGTCGAGGTGATTTAGCTGGTCGAACGAGAGTAAAGTAGTCGAGGTGATTTAGCTGCTCGAACGAGAGTAAAGTAGTCGAGGCGATTTGGCAGTTCGAACGAGAATAAAGTAGTCGAGGTGAATTAGCTGTTCGATTGAGAGTTACTTTGACCGATGCACTGCACCAGCGTCACAAAACAAGAGTGCGACTTCCGTTATTTTGAAAACCTTACTAGAAAAAACTGATTATCAACTCCAGTGTTTAATAGAGAATAGAGATAATAAAGATCGGGCGGGCTTACCGTTCGAGCGGCTAAATCACCTCGACTACTTTACTCTCGTTCGAACTGCCAAATCGCCTCGACTACTTTACTCTCGTTCGAGCAGCTAAATCACCTCGACTACTTTACTCTCGTTCGAGCAGCTAATCACCTCGAACTTACTCGTTCGAACAGCTAATTCACCTCGGCTACTTTACTCTAGTGTTTGGTGGCGAGGTGACTTCGCTTGGTGGCGAGTTGGTTATTGGCGAGGTGGTTTCTTGGTGGCGAGTTGGCTGGTGGCGAAACTCCCTGGTGGCGAGATGACCGGTAACCGGCTCATGCGGGGGAATATAATTTGTATTTGAAAAGACTCCCCCGCATCATGTATTTAGTCATTTGCATGTAAATATTATAGCCATATTACTATTTATTTTTTTTTTTTTCTTAGATTATTACTTTTGAATGTTATTTTATAGTTGGTGTGATAGCCCTTAGGCATTTACCGACTTTATTGAATGTAGATGTAGATGTAGATGTAGATCAGCCTCACTTGCAAGCTAGTTCCAGTCCGATGCCGGGAATACGAATATGCCTAATGCTCTAAATGCTACCTGCGAAAAATAATTTCAATAATAATGTCTTACCTCATGTTTACATTGCGTTATTTTGATGTCTCTGGGTTCCTGGTGGAGGTGGTTACGTTTAGAGCCATTTAGGCGAGTTTTACGTTCTGGACGTAAAACTCGCCTAAACGGGCTCTAAACCACATAACGCAATGTAAACATGAGGTAACATACATACATACATATTTATTAATCCTTTTAGTGAGAACACTATGCAGGATGTTAAAACGTCAGACTGGTCCGACGGGAGTACATTTACGGATACATGAGTCTAACATAAAATCTGCTTATTATTAGAAAGAGAAAAAAATTAAATAAATAAATAAACAAATAAAAAATAAATAAATAAATAAACACTCTAATAAATAATATAGTCCCACACAGGACTTAACACACCAACCCAGCCCGGAAGGACCCCACTGACTCCGCGCAGACAGCATTACCAGACAGGCTATTCCACAGGGAAATTACCCGGGGGAAGAAAGAATGTTTGTATGCATTCGAGTTGGCGAATATGTGCATAAACTTATAAGGATGATTTGCTCGAGTTCTAGAATATGACGGCTGGACTGAATTAGGAAGAGGTATAAGAACTAAGTTGTTAACAACTTTATACATCATAATTACCGATTCTACGTTTCTACGTTTTTCTAAACTATCCCAACCCAAAGATTGTGACATACCAGTCACACTTGAATATCTAGAATAATCAGAGCAAACAAACCTGGCAGCAGCGCGTTGAATTGATTCTATAGTAAGACATTGTTATTGAAATTATTTTCCACAGGTAGTATTAGAGCAATTTTCGAAGCATTCCCATACATTGTCTTATAAACGGCTAAAATCGTAACGCAATCGTCAACAGACTAATGTCACGTGAAAAGTGTCAATTTCGTCTTTGTGAACGGCGGTAAAGGTGTCGTCAACGTAGCGTAACCAGAGCGGTACTGTTTGTCGGCAAGTTGCAAGCACGCGTTCCTCCACGTGTTGCATCACAACTTCTGCGACAACAACAGAAAAAGGCGACCCCATGGCTGTTCCATGCAACTGTTTGTAATGTTTACCTTTTCACTGAAAGTAAGTCGATGTAAGGCAAAGGTTCATTAAGTAGAGCCTTTTCTGTTTGCACTCCGAAGATTTGGAACACTGTTCCTTTGGAAATACGCCAATCCAGTACAGTTTTAATATTTAAGAAAAAACTGAAGACCTTCCTTTTCACTAGATTTATTGAGAGTAACTCATTATCATATTTTTAATTTTTAGATTTTTATTCCTATGTTTCTTAGAGTATAATTGTTGTTTTAGAATAAATTTTGTAAAGCGCCTTGGACAAGTCCATGATGTCTTCTGTCGGTAACGGTAGTTTAACGGTGGATTGTTGTTCACCGGTCTCTAGGAACTGGGCAAAGTTTGTTCTCCCTCGAATCCCTTAATTAGAGGAGGAGTACCGGCTCCTTTCATGAACAGCGGCTATAGTAATCGTAATGACAATTTATGAAGCCCCCTCTGAAGAGTGACTACATACGTGGACTTCTGATTCTAGCATTTCTTTACTGAGTAAATTTAAAGTAGTACACGATAAAATCTCCAATAAATAGCAGCATAGCTGAAAATCCACAGATCTGAAACAAAAAAATGTAAAAACTGTCTTCATTGTTGCTTTAACCCCTAAGTAATTTAGTAGAAATGTGCAGACTTGAAAGCCTAGACCGTGAAAGAAAGAGATCAGCAATGAGCTCATTTCAAATTAAAATTGCCCTATTTATATTATAGTTCAATACCTCACCAGGAGGTAATGGGCTCCTGACCTCACTAAGAAGCCTTCCTAATTTGCCCGTTTGCACATTGCTCAGATCAAGACTAGGTCATGAACGACTCGGAGAGAAAATTTTAAAACAGAAAAAACAGATCTTACCCCAGCAATTTGTAATTGGCCACAAGTCTGCTTCCCAGCATGCCTTAATGCCAGGCACATGTCAACCTTCCCAAGTGGGGTGGTGTAATTCGCAAGATGAGTGACTTCGTCTAGCAATAAAGAGCTTGACACGAGCAGTAAAATGGCACCAAATATGCTGATAATCATTATCTGGGGAAAAAATATACAGAAAACACCTATTAGGAAGTAGTATAGATCACAGTAACTATCAAATTGAAAGTTCCCTAGTGTCCTCAGGGTGCGTCGGGATCATCATCCCTAAGAATCGAGTGAGTTCGCAGTTAGAATGTTAGAAATGTTGCGTACTTGGAAGGTCTTATCATCGGTGCTACAGCGAAACTTAAATCTGCTTACAGAGTACAATGAGAGTACGGTAGCCACTGGCACCATATTAATACACACGTAATCTAAATATTATTCAAGAAATATCTTTCAGCAATTTGAGATTAAAATTATATACAGAACATACCGCAAGGCTGCTGAAAAACCTGCAAAACTTGGCTATGTAAAAAGATATTCTAAAATATAATAGGAAATAAAGGGAGGTTCATGTTAAAAAAATACTCACGAGAACGTTCCAAACTTTGCCGATTCTGTCGCTGACAGTTGACAAGGAGAATACAAACACGAGACTAACGACCAGCCAAAGTGTGATGGTAGAAATTAAAAAGAACGACAGTCGCTCCAGGTGATCAGGTCTCGTCATATCAGCATCGGCTGTCGAACTGAAGTAGCTGTTGTATAAAGAAATTATTACGAACGCTGACATCAGCAAAATCTGTGAATTAAAGATAACAATACCAGGAAATCAAGTGAGTTATAAAGGCCGTTTGCTCGGAGGAAGAGGGGGTACTCCCATATAAAACGACAGAGATGCTTGTCGGAAATTTTAAAAGAACAATTAAAGCTCATTAAGAGGAACCAAAAAGATCCTGTTTTGGCTTGAATTTGTCTCAGCGCTAGGAGGTACCAATCCTAAAACAACACATTAACTGACAATGCGATACCCCCCGCCCCGCGCGCTGAAGACACTTTGAAGGTGAAGACCCTAAGAGTACCAAACCTTCTTTTTTAACCTCTAAAAACAAAGAGTTTCCAGGTCCTTTTATATTGGAGTTCCCCTCGGGGGCCCGGTTTGCCGATCTGCCCCTGGATATGATGCAGATAGTCAACCACAGTTTTTCTCTACCATGACTGCTTTCGAATACCGTATTGAAGTAAGAAATGCAAAAGAACTTGATATCAGTGTATAACGATTGAAATTAAACATCAGTTTATTTTCACTTAATGAACTTGACTAGAATCATTAACTTCCCACCTAGTGCATGTGGAGTTCGTAATACGAAAACAATTTACACCAATACTAAAAAACAACGCTTACACATGAAGCGACTTTGAACCATCTTAAACTTTAGACGTAAGGAGTTCTAACAGTAAGAAACGTGACTTAAACTTACAAATTCTGCTATTTTGGACACCGCAGCCGCAGATCTCAAATATTCGGAACCAGACATTTTCTCGTCTTGAGAACCTTTCAGGTACAGAAAATGAAATGGAATGAGTAGAGGTTGTCGCTACATGGAACAAAACCAAACCAAATGCCGTTTTCTGCGCCTCAGTGGTTCTCAGTCACCAATGCAAAAAAACGTTAGGACTTACGACCGAAGCAAGATATTTTATGACATCGCGTGTTTCAATCTGAAATGAGTTATGTAACACTTCTTTGACCTTCTTTATCTTACAGTTTTCGCACGGAAACGTTGATACAAGAAGCAACGAAATGGAAGGTATTCAAAAATACTGCATTGGACAAGAAGCTAAAGTGAGCAGCTCTTTTTCAATTGTCATAGTTACTTGTGAATAAAATTACGATCTTTGCTTCTTGTGCAAGATGGAACTGAGGTATGTAAATGCGACAGTGGACCACTCTACGCGGAAACATAGTCAACTGTAAACGAAAAAATTGCATTGTCAACATAAAACCAACAAATACTCTACCTTATTACATTCCAAGAACGGGTAATTTAGAAACCAACTCTTTCTGCTTGCCAGTTAAATGTTCAAGCTGCTTCTTGCTCACGGAACCGAGATTATAAAGTAACCTCAAGTTACGCTTGACAAAAAGTAGTGTTTCAGGATTTTCGCCGGCTTTTATGTTATTCATTTATTTCCGTCATGTGGAGAACTTCTTGGGAGAACTGAATGACCTTCGCCGCGGGAATCTTCCGTTATTGACTTTTTTAAGACTCCTAAATGCACCTTCTTTACACTTCTATCAATATAGAAAGACATTAAAACAATGCTTCCCTTTGTCAATGGAGTTCGCCTAAACATAATTTCAATGTAGTGCTGTTTTTCTTCCGCGTGGCTCGTTCATGAAGGACCCTGTCAGAATAAAACAGCAGTTCGTTTCACTCAACTTCCCCAACCTGACCTTCATTTTTTTTGTCGCTGAAAACGTTCACACATCGCTTGAATTTTAAGGAACAACTCGAACGACTTAAATGAAATTAATTTACAGTTGATCCACTGTTAAAACAACTCAATCTCGTTCCCAGGGTAAAGGCCCTGGGAACGAGGTTGAAAGGAACTAGGTTGCTGAAAGCCTCACGATAACTTTCTCGCGGAACTCTGATCTGTGTAGCTGCTGAAGCATTGTTCACTTTTAATTAGTGCTGCTATTGAAATTAAAACTGATTAGGATTAGGATTTTTCATGCCATGTATTTACTTGACCAAATGTTTCAAAAGGTCTGGCAGGTGCTGCTAGGCAAAATGGACAGGCGGCTTTGGGGCCGGGAAAGAACCCCACACTTAAAGGCTAAGGCTGTTGTTTGCCAGGCGTCAGGCCGAAGATTCAAGCAAAAAAGCTCTTGGGGTCATTGGCACCAGACCCACAAGGTGACATCGGCCAGAGCGAAGTTCTTTAGTTCATAGCCCGATGATGCATTTACAAGCACTTGAGAAAACCGCATGGCCATTGCTTAGGTTGGGCGCGTGATGTCCATATATGGTTGGTGTGTTAGCGTGCCTCCTCGCGTTGTCTACAGAGGCATCTGCTTCACTTGGCAATCATACTAGGCTGCTGTTTTTAACCTCCCAAGGCCAACTCAGACACGTTTTCCGATTGGATAAGAGAACTCAAAAACAACAATATGAACTTCGACTCGCACGTGATCAGGCAATGCTTCCTGAAACCGCGACTAAATTTGTGAGCTAGCCAGAGTAGGGCAAACGATTTCTTCCCGGTTTTTCCTAGTTTTTGAGTTGGGAGGTATAACAAAACACTTAATGACTGGCCCCAAGGGTAAAAGTGAGTTTTGTTTCCCCGAGACCTCGATGTTTCCCTCGCCGCGGGAAACATCGAGGGTCTTGGGGAAACAAAACTCACTCAGTTTACCCATAAGGCCAGTCACTAAGTGGCTAATGGCCAACACTCCTAGTATCCTCCTGCTGCATGCTGCATGAGCGATTACAGCTAGCCCCGTCCTCATGCGTTTGTTCCCACGCCTTCCTCTTTCTTAGGCAAAGGCTCTGGGAACGAGGTTGAAGAACCTTTCTTTAAGATCGAGGTCTTGGTTTGGAGAGGGGTTGGGGGAGGAGAGCTCTCACCACCGCAGAAAAATAAGAAAGGCATACCGAGACAACTACAACGTGCTGAACTCACATTAAGCACTCATATCATTCATACGGTATTTCTGCCGATGTAGTATCACGGAACAAGTAGAACTAGTTAGCATTTTACCAATGTCTCCGCATCAGGGGGTTTATGGGTAACTTCCCGAGGTACACATGTATGTATATTTGTCCGTTATTTCTGAGACAGTCTTGGCCAGCCCTTCCCTCGATCACCAAAATTTTGTTTTGTAAATTTTGAGGTGAGCTCATTTACGTTTAGGAATTGTTTATTCCATGCAGTTGGTAGCACCGCCACTGATTTCAGCATGATAGGGCATACATTCCCTTTTTCCACGATTGGTTCTTTTTCCACGATTGGTTCCGTCTACGGCGGAGTCATTCATAACTACCTGTTTTAAAAGCTCTTCCTTCTCGATAACAAACAACAAGAGTAGAGTACGTTGATAAGCAGAGGGCATTCTTGTAATAAACTCCCTGCAGAACTCTGTATCTACACAGTTGTACAGTATGTCTTCCTGGTAGTGATGGCAAAATCCAACATTTTAATCATCTCGAACACTTTTGGTGACAATATTGGAAATGTCACTCATAAAATAAACTAACCAAAGAAGAGTCTTCCAATTACCAGAATCCGAAAAAAAATTACACCACGCGGATAACAAGAAAAAGTTTAAAGAACTTTATTTACTTATATTACACCTCAAGTCTGCAAAATGGTGTCACATTCTTGGTATACGACGCGTTTTTGGTATAGTTTTATTACACTGTTTGCCGATTCCTCATATAAGGGTGCGTTTCTTAAATAATGCACCCTAAATGAAAGGTATATTCTTTTGATTAATACCTTGACTGCTCTTCGAACTCTACCAATCCAAACGACGTAGCATATTTTCAAGACACAAGCATATCAACCTAGATTTAGTGACCATGCACATGTACTATTCAAAGTTTCTAAACGCGTTTGTCTTAAAATTCATTCGTTGCCAAGCCGTTGTCCTCTGCCCCAGCCTCCCCAACCGCCGCCTCCTCCACCGTTGTCCTGGTCACGTGGCCTGCGACTGGCAGGGGCAACACCGAAGCCACTTACACCTCCCTGGCGGTTTGGAAGAAGCTTGTACCTGTAAAGGAAGTGGAAGTTAAGAAGTCTAGCATAATTTCTTTGATTTATGATGGCACACATATTCCAAGGCACCGTTAATTTTGTTCACTAAATTTACGAAATAATTAGTCTGTTACGTGTACAGCAATGACAAGTGTGTTTGTTTCCTAATGTCAAAATCATTCCTACGTATATAATTTTACTTCTACAGTTAGTTTACCATTTGCCCTTATACTGTTTACATTTTGAAGAGGTTAAGTGTGTATAGAAGAATATCTTCAACAATGGGTATTGCAATGTTTCAACTACGTTAATGAGATTATGTTAAACTATGCTAATTCATGCAATTTCATGGCAAAATAGCCACTTAACACAAATGAAGCCAAAATTCAAATGATAATACTTATACATTCCAAACCTTGCCTTCATGTGAAAAAATCCTTTAATAACAATAATCACCCTTATTTAGTGAAGGTGACACTTGACAGCATAGCTGACAAACCTGTGGCCCTCATTTCCGAATCGAATTGGAATTTGGAGTGTGGTTGCGGAGGGAGGAAAACTGGAAAACCTGGAGACCCAACAACAAACTCAACCCACATGTAACACCGGGTCTGGGAATCGAACCCAGGGCACAGCAGTGGGAAGCGAGTGCTCTCACCACTGCGCCATCCCTGCATCCCTTTGTTTTGAAACATTAACACCAGGGCCGTAAGTCTTAAGACACCTGTAGCCTTGTTCTTTACACCTGTGGCAAACACGTTACTTTGTGATTGAAAATTCTATCAGCAACAGGCAATTTCACCCAGAGCATCAACGGAAAATAAAGCACACTCCGATGTAACAGGTGCTATGGGCTACAGCCCTTAATGACAGCCCTGAACACAAGACTTAGAATGTCTAATGATCTTCAAATTTAGGCACCATTTATGCCAAGTGTCACAACATTGCAAGTCATAACAATTTATGTTAGTGTAAGTTAAGGCCTTTACACGATATACAGGAATCCAATTACAGTTATAACCTAAACATAAAAATCATACAGTATGGTTGGTGTAGAAAGGAAGCGCTGTCCTCCAAAGTCTTGTGGGTATTTGAACATGAGAAAGAAGTAAAGGTGTCCAACAAATATGCCAATAAGCTCCATGATACCACTGGAAGAAAACAAACACATCAAAGATTTACACTTAAAAAACATACTGTAAAAATATACACGTTGAAAGGCATGTTCCTATGTATGCATGCATGTTTACATTGCCTGATGCGAACAAAACAAACAGTCTGGAAGAACTTAACAGTTTCAGGGATAGTAAAGGAACAACATTTTTTAACCAGTACATGTACATACCCTCCCTGGATGATCATATTAAATATTGCCAGCACCCATGGAAGGTACATTGCCTAAAAACAAAAAGAATGCATCTTCAAAATCCATGTGCACACAATCATCTTTCCAGTTATCGGAGAACATCACACATAGAACTGTTTGAAGAAAGTCTGTGAACTGAGGGGTGAATGTACAGTTTTTGAAACTGTTGAGCTGCGTTGGTGGGCAAGAGAAACACTAAATAAAAGCTATTTATCATCTTGAAATTCACAAAGGTAAATGGAGCACTTGTTCTAACAAAATATGGATTGGGTCTATGGACCCCTTTTCATGAACCGAGTCCATGGACCCCCTAGTTTTACTACCCCTAAAAATACTGTCGTGTTACAATTTATTATGAACTGCAACATTTACCCAACACGAAAACTAACACTAACACATTATTTTTCAAATTAGTGATTTATTTTATTTTTATTTTATTTAAGAAATAGAAAACATGTACCGTGTTTCTATCGAGTTATACAAACACGAGTGGAAGTTTGGGAGAACGAGAAATGCTGTGGGAACACGAGCCGCAGGCGAGTGTTTCCACAGCTTTTTCAAGTTCTCCCAAACTTTCACGAGTGTTTGTATAACTCGATAGAAACAAGGAGTACATGTTTTCTATTTTCTTTTAGAAAACACCACGACGAGAAGCAGGAAAACAACTTGTTAACTTTGATTATCAAGATGTAAATTCTCTTTGCTCGCGACATCACTAGGTCAAAAGCGCGCGCTAGTTCTGTGTCTCCATTGAGTTATACAAACACAATTTTAAACCAATCAGCGCGCGTGCTTTCTTAGGACTGTTTTCTAATACTGTTTACTACAGTATTTTTAGGGGTAGTAAAAATAGGGGGTCTATGGACCCAGTCTATAAAAGTGGGTCCATGTTAAATGTACTTTCCCTGATTTTATTGCAGCAGAAACCTGCAAATCTTTCACTGTTTTCTTAGTTTCAAATGGATGAGAAGTGGTCAAAATGTAGGGAACTCACAAAAAACTAAAGAAGTGGTAGAAAGAAGTGAAGCCTTAGAGCCAAGCCCGGCCCATAGCTGCCAGAGCTTATCCCGGTTTCTGTAGCATGAAGCGGCTGGAAGTATTTCTACCTCCCCTGGACGGGATGCTAGTCCATCGCAGGTCACTCCCCTGCAATTTTGTCAGGTTTCCCCAAAAATTCGCCGGTACCCATTTGTACACCTGGGTGGAGTGAGGTACTGTGAGAGTAAAGTGTCTTGCCCAAGAACACAACACAATGACCCCGGCCAGGGGTCGAACCCGGACTGCTCGCTTTGGAGTCGAGCGCACTAACCATGAGGCCACCGCACCTCCAACAAAGAAGTGGTAGGGTCAAACTAAACTCAACCAGAGAACAATTTTTCGCATATTTTTGGTATTGCACATAGCATTTTCTTTCTCAGAGCTGCAGCAACATACGGAATATAAGCGCTTTGACTTTAATTTACTGGTATTGCATATAATTTGTTTCAGCAGTTCAAGATTAAGGCAAGCCTACCTTAAATTGCATTCCAAACCAGAACTGCACAATCATGTCTTTATTTACTTGGCACCACACATACAGAACACTTAAAACAAGGGGATCCATGAGAAGCTGAAATGGAAAGAAAAAGATTTTAATCTTTGTAACACCAACATTAAATGAGATTTGTGCAGTCAGTTACAATGTTGTAGGTTGTAAATTTAAATGTCATAATTCTCCTTCATTTCCCCTCTCCTCTCAGATATTATAAACTATTACTAAAACTTGTATTATGATTATCAATAATAATTATATTATAATTAAATAATTATATATTATCTATCATATTCAATAGCAAATATCTTTTTTCCTCTCTGGAATCCCATTTAAAATGTAAAACAATTTCCGTACTCAGAGCGCAATAATTTTGTTTTTAAAGTGGAATATTTCTTTCTGTTCAACCAAACTTCACCTGCCACAGTAATTATTACTGTAACTGTGGGCTGTGGGCAATGACATTTAATTATTTGAATTTGTAAAATAAAATCTTCAGGGCCGTCATTAAGAGCTGTAACTCATAACCCCTGTAATGGCCGAGTTTGCTTGATACATGTAGCTCTTGATGCTACAGGTGAACTTGTGAGTTATTGATACAATTCAGCCAAAAAGGTAGCAAGTTTGTTATGAGTGTGAGGATAAAGGCTAACGGCGAGTCAAAACATAATGATAGCCCTCATCTTTGTTTTTTGTTTACATCATTCTGAACTACAAGTTGATAAAATATCAAACCTTTTCTAAACATGTCCCATGTTAGGCATTATCAAGGCCTGAAAAAAACTTGATTGAATTCAGCTTGCCCTTTGGATATTTTGCTTGCCCTGGGTGAGTCTTAGTTTACTTTTTCTTAATATTTAGTTGGAAGATGACTCGCTTGTGCCCTTGCCCATTAGCCAAGTGAGAATAAAAAGTTACCGATACTTGTCCCCCAAGAAAATTTACTTGTACGTCCTGGGTGAAAAGACAGCACTTTTTCAAGCCCTAATTATTCTAAAAGGAAAACTAACTTACTCTCAAGGGCATAAGAAATCCTATGATCTGTTGTTCGACAAGTCAAGGAACATTCCAGTTAGTAAATTGCATCACAAAACTGCATTCAATTGAGAAGTTTATAAAAGGATACAATTAAAATAACGCCATTGAAGAGTATCATAAACAAATAGTCAGCTGGTCGACCATCAAAAAGACCTGCAAGTAATCAAAAATGAACTTTATTGTCATTAGTACACCTACATGTACATGCTTTGATAGAAAACAGATGCTGTCCATCATAGCACTGATTGATTTCTTTAAAAAATTCTTTACTCAAAAGAAGGAAACCTGAGTGTGTAGGAAATTTCTATTATCAGAGGTGAACTTTTAAAATCACTTTGGTCATTCCAGTCCAAAAATTCACCTTTCCATACTTTATTGAACTAATCAAATGACAAAATAATTCTAATTATATAATAATTCTTCTGATGACTGAATAATTCCGTGGGATGCCTGTGGCAGGCCACAGTAAGTTTTCGGGTGAATTTCTTTTTCATAATCGACACAAAACGGCAAATTTGATTGTCAGCTGAAACTAATATTTTCATTTCCAAACAATCTGCGATCAGTCTCGCAAGGACTGTATTTTCTAAGCATAATTTCTGCGATTAGGGCAAGTAACATTTTACAATTCTGCGATTCTGGCAAGGAGTAGCCTGCAAACGCAGACGTATTTCCGGCTGTCGGTTGTCTCCGCCGAAAATAACGTCTGCGAACTCGAGCCACGAGAACGATTTCCGTGACGTCAGCGCTTAAAAACCAATCATATTTCACCTTGCATATCTGAAGAGGTAACACACAGAGATCGTGCGTGGAGCTCTCGCAAATGCGTGTTAAAAAATTGCAGAGGATGAGTTCAGGGAAGCTTTCGGGTTTGATAGCCTCAATAAGCATCTAGAGGAAGCCTTGCGATTTGTTTTTGAATCGACGAGCGATGTTTTTGTGAATCTTCAGCTGAAGTTGGAAAGTCTGTTGTATTTCAAGCTTTCATATTGTGTATTCTTGTGTGGATTCAACTCGTGACTGAAGAACATTGTAATCGTTGTTTCGCCGCTGATTAACCTGATGAAGGACAAAGTCAACCGCTTAAATTCACGTAGAATAAGTGCAATATCGCACTCAGTGATGTCAGGTCCGTGTAAGAGATCAGGGCAGTTGAAAATGGTAGAGTAGACGGGCTTAACACGACTCCCACTGTTTCGTGATGTGAGAAGAAAACAACCTAAAACATTGCCAAACAAGATCATTATACAGCATCCTAGAATTTAATTCCAACACGGTAACCTGACGGTTGCAAAACACTAACGCCTGTTGGGTGCTAGTAATGCAACAAAATAATGGAGGTGCACTCTTCTAAGAAACTACAATAGCCTTGAAAGGACTCGGATATGAGACCTGCATAACCGTCCGTGATAAACATCATGAAAGATTACCCTGTAAGGTCACTACAGGCTAATACACAAAAGATCACGGTAAGAGAATTGAAGGCCACTGATCTGACCGATTCAATAGTTGCAACATAAATGAGCCAATAAACTTAAATTCAAATTGCCACAGAGGTAGCAAACACAACTGCATTAAGATTCTACTTAAGGCTCCACTGAGAAAATAAATTATTCCGTTGAGCAGATCGAAGGCCATAATTCACTAAGAGGCTAACGTTTGCAGGTCTGCATGTTACATTTGTAGCACAATAGAGAATCAACCAATTTGCTGAGAGAAATATACAGAGAACCACCTTTCATGGAAAAGGTAAACCTCCCCAAGACATCTTTGTTAGAGCTAAACTCAGGTCACAGATATGTCACATCACGCGAGAAAGTGTCGTGTTTTAATGATAAACGGACAGATCGACTTCAGTTGAGCGCAGAATCAGTGAGTGAATGGCCACTGTACTTTTTCCAAACACCTCGGCTTTATCTTTTCTTCACTGGAAACTTTTGCCTTGCAAAGCAAACAAACCTCAGAAGTTAAAATCTTCTTCGGTGTTTCGATGGCGCTCATAGCTCATTGTGAACAAATTCATGATTCTAAAATTATCACAGGCTTCCGCGGCGTCGCGCGTGTATGCGAGTAACGTATTCTATCAGTGAATTTTAATGGTCAACAACAAAACAAAAGTTTTGACATCATGGAAATCAATCTTTGACTCGAGTTCGCAGACGTTATTTTCGGCGGAACCAGTGACAGCCGGAAATAGGTCTGCGTTCGCAGGCTAGGCAAGGAGAGGAAATAAACATGAACAGAAGGTAAGACATTTTAGAAGGCATTTTGACACTGTATTGAATTGAACATCATCCGTTCCATGTTACGCACCGGCATCAAATTCACTGTTCACTGAGCCTGCCAAACGAACCAACAAGTTCAGGCACCAAACCTGCGTGTTCATCCGGCCAACGCCCCTAAACTCTAAACATTAACAAGATGTTTTTAAGCAACTTTGAAACATGATGTTCATTGCATCAGTGTATCAGTTCACAAATCAAGAAGTACATCATGGAAAATATCGACACCAACCAATTCAAAAGTTGGCTCAAATATTTGTTGGTTTGCCATTGAAGATATTAAAGTCTCGCGAGTTTTACTCTATCGAAATTTTCCCAGTTGAATCCGTGAGTCTACAATCATGATACATGATGTGTAAAGTTTTGTGTATTCTTGCCCAAGGATTCTTGCTGATATTGAGCTTACCTGTTTACCAGAACGCACATGTAAATAGTGTTTGCGAAAAGGTTTATTCCATTCGATGTTATTTATTTCTAGTGTTCCACTGTTAACATTTTAAAATAAAAAGGGAAATATGTGTTAAGGAGAATTCCTTATGCTTCTGATGGATGGAAACTTTAATCCTTTCGCTATGTTGAGTAAACAAGAATGGGAATAAACAAGAACACATTATCTATACCAGTTGCGTTACGGTGTGTTACGTTTTTCTCTCACAAGGGATGAGCCTACTTCAGTTCTTTTCTCGTACAAAAGAGCTTCTAATTATATAACAGACAATAATTATTTTAGCCTGTTAATGTTTTGGCAGATTCATTACGTTCATTGACGGCAAAACAGCCCTTCATAATATTTTAGTCTTCAAATTAGTAAAACGTTGCGTTACCATTCATGACTTAAGATTTGCTGCAGTTCTTGCGATCACAACGAAACAGATCTAGCCTCAAAACAAATTCCATTTTTCACCTTGCAATATTACTTCTGCCAGTAGTTTCCCGCCGGCCTACGCTATTTTCTACTACAAGCACAGTGACAATTTCTTCAACACTTTCTTCAGTGATTTTTATGGCCGATCTAACTGATTAATCTGGCGTGGCAATTAACTTAACTTCACAGATCATTCTAATGCTACGCTCGCTAGCCCAAGCATCCCACAGAATCGCCTTTTGGCGTCTTGTTAATGCTTAAATCCCACGATTAAAATTGCAATTTTTTGTCAATACTGGTTATAAAGGGTCAATATTTAGCTTAACAACCCCACCCCTGATTATTGACCCAAAATGCTCCTGAAAAAAATTTCTGTTTTAAGTTTCAAACATGGATTCTTTCAGAGCATTCTACCATGCAGTAGCATAACATCAGTGGTGTTGCTAATATTAGCAACAGTAAACCTTTTGATATGTTTAATAAATAATAATGGTTGGTTTCTCCATTTCACCACAATGTTTTAGCTATGAGAGCTTAGTTAAATTGCATCTGATAGTAGCAAAATGACAGCACCTCATTGCATGAGATAATGAAATAAGTCAACGTTACCTGTTTCAAGCCTTGTTGAGTACGAGTATAAGAAATACATATTAATGAGGTAATGAAAACCAGTCTGAGGTACAATGGGGTAGAAAACGAATGCCGTGAGTAATCTCCATATCTGAAAATTAAGAAAAATATCAATCCAGTACGTACGTGCCAAGGTGTGCACCAGGTACGGACCAAAGCCAAAGTCCACGGAAGGGTAGTTTTAACTTGGGTGTTGAACATAATTCACATTTGCTTTTGCATTACTACAGCAAGTGATCATCTCAACAAAACTTGTATCAATTTGTCATCCAATCAGAAATACAACCAAAACATACATCAGGACTGCCTTGCACATATTTTCCCAAGCTTCACATAGGCTCCATCTAATAATTTCAAGTTTTAACGTCTTTTGCAATAAATGCACACTGAAGAGTAAACAAATGTCAAAAGACCTTTTTACTATAACAGTACAAACTCTCTTGCACTCATTGGCTAATTGTTATCATCAATAAGCAGGCAGACACATGAATTTATAATTTATG
This sequence comes from Platygyra sinensis, assembly GCA_019787425.1. Taxonomy (NCBI): domain Eukaryota; kingdom Metazoa; phylum Cnidaria; class Anthozoa; order Scleractinia; family Merulinidae; genus Platygyra; species Platygyra sinensis. The sequence goes on along the minus strand of JAHPZR010014820.1, from coordinate 96,521 downwards.
TGATGCAGCAACAAGCCACAGTGGACAATTTGACAGTTTGTTATCATAAAAAACAAATGGATGTCAGTTTTTCATGCATCTGTCCAGTTATAGACAATGAATTTCATCATACATTGTCAGAGTAGTTGTGGATCCACAAGGCGATAGCCAAGTGGATCAATAACAGGACAGACGCATGAAAAAACTGATGTCAATTTGTTATTTTACGATAACTGCAGAAATTCACGCGCGCTCATTGGTTTAATTTTATTGTCCATATGCGGACAGACACATAAATTTGAAATCCATGCAACGCGTCAGCAAGCGAGAGCGGGCAATACAACAATTTTTTATCGTAAAAAACAAATTGATGTCAGTTTTTAATGCTTCTGTCCTGTTATTGACAATGAATTTCGTCATAAATTGTCAAAGTAGTCTGCGGATCCACTCGGCTATCGCCTCGTGGATCCACAGCTACTTTGACAATGTTATGACGAAATTCATGATCAATAACAGGACAGACGCATAAAAAACTGACGTCAATTTGTTAAATGTTACAGTTGTCTGCTCGGTAACCTGGCCTTTTGAATGGCAGCGAGACTGCAGTTGACCTTGCTTTGATAGACCTCTCTGCTTTTGTCATGTAAATGCATCTAGTTAGCATTAGAACATCTGTATCAAAACAAGGTCACCTGCAGCCTCACTGCCATACAATGAACAGGTCACTGAGCAAACAACTGTAAAATGGTCTGTTTCGTTTTATTGAGCAAGGAAGGGGGGGGGGGGGGGGGGAGAATGAAAAAGTGCCTCATGCACAACGTAACCAGCATTTTCCTTCTACAATTTAACTTCTAGTATGCATCTTATTGATTTAACAAAAATCAACACATAATTTTACACAGCACTCTGCTGTTGAGTAGAAATGATATGACAGTCTCTAAATTGCTCAGAAAATAACCAACTGCCTCAATCAAGGTTTTATCAGAGGCTTATCATTTGCACACATAATCTGAATGGTTTATAAGTGTTCTGCCATCCATGGCACAGTATAATGGACTGATATAATATACTGGTCAAATTACAGCATGCACATAATTAAGTAGACATGAAGTCAGAAAATAAAACAGTTGCCAGCGATGAAATTCTTCATTACCCCATCAAAAATTCAGAAGGTTCAAACCTCTAAATTAATCATTAATTTTATGCGAGAGATTCAATTCTTTCATACTGTAACTAAGTTTATACCCGAGTGTAAAAAAAAAACTTGTGTGCCTAATTTTCTGTACAAAATCTGCTAAAACTCATACAAACTCTTCTCGTCCATCTTTCACCAGAGAGCTTTACGTAGTTGCAGCTATTTTTTTTGAGTCATTCATTCTTACCTGGAAACGATATACAACACTTGCATAATCTAGGATGAAGTACATTCCATTTATCAACCCCAGCCTTCCAAGAAGAGGAAATACGATGGAGAGAGAAAACCACCATCTTGTGACAATGGGTATGCTTCGAAACCATGTTCCCAGTTCATTCTCCGCCATTTTTCCTCCAAAGATTGAAACTTCTAAGGCTCTTACGATTTCAAAGGGTTTTAATCGTTTGTAGAAGGAAGATAGAAACCGTGGCAAATCGTCAAAGGATCATTTAAAGTTATGACATGGTCAATTTTTTCAAACAAAACAGACGTGGCGACAAGTTACAGACTCGCCGGGTGGCGCAGTGATTTGTGGGATAGCTAGGACCCAGGCTACCCAGACAAAATGAGACAGTACGTGAATCCAAGAAAAAGAGCCATATTAAGGAGTGTCATGGCATGGAGTAGTCAGTGCCTTTTTAAAACCTGTTTTACTGGAGGAAGCTGCACAATTATCTGCCATTCCATTCTCAAATTGAACAACATATAAAGGCCAAATTATACGGGGAGGCTCTGCCCCAAAGGGTACCTTTTTCAGTCTTTTTTTTTATTGTTCCTAAAGTCCCTAATAATACAGTATTATTATTCAAAAGGAAAAATAAACGTACGATAACAATTTACAACACTTAAATTAATTTGCATGGTATATTGGAAAGGAAAGGAGAGGGGCATATCAGGTATATTAAAAGAAAGCTATTTTACAATAGGTTTGCACAGGTCAGGAAATGGTCAGGGAAAAAAATCTTCAAGGTCAGGGAATTTTATTTGGAGTCAGGAAAAATTGACATTTTAAAGAAAAGTAAGGGAAAACTGAAGTAATTTAACACCTACCATTGAGGCCCTATGCGCCATCTTGGCACCAGGGAACAGGTGGAGGGGAAGGTGATTTACTAAGTTTCAGTGAGTTAACCATTGAAGGCTGGAAGAAAAGTAACTTTGGAGTCACTGTGATCTCAGTGACATAAAATTATATTTAACAATGAATGAGAATTTGTTGAAAACTTATCTGTCTTAAAGTGCCCATATCATCAAAATTTTTATTTTCTTATCTAATTCTATATATATCACCCAATGAACTTCTGCAAAAGAAAAATACGATTTGGATAAAATGCAATCTTTTTAGCTGTTTTAAAAACGTTCATATTTGCCGCCATTTTGGTCCACCTTTCGCACCAGTCTTCCCCTGGTTTGGAATGAGTTGTGACGTAGATTAAGGAACACGTGACTTCAGGCTGACTTATTTCGTTTGTTTTACTCCCGGGGGGGGGGGGGGGTACTCCCTTATAAGGGCTTAATGGGGACGTGCGGCCAGCCAGGGTATGTTTTTCGGGATTTTTGTCTTAAACAGGGTATCGAATTTATCAATTTTTGTCTTAAATGGGATATCTTTTCTTGGACGATAAACAACAAAATTTTTACAAGCTCTTGTAAATTAATATTGACTTCCATTGACTTTGGCACATTAAATTTCCAGGCACATTAAATTTCCATTGATTACACAACAAGAAAGCCACACAATTTGTAACCGCAACTTTTAATCTATGTCTTAAACAGGGTATCAAAAATCGGAATTCTGTCTTAAACAGGGTAGGAAAATCAGCGATATTTGTCTTAAACAGGGTCAGGGTATGAGGGGCCGGGCCGCACCTCCCCACCCAGAGATATATCGAGTACCCCCCCTCCCCACCCCGGAGTTTTACCTCTGTAAATTAAACTTAGTAGTTCATACCAAATGCTGGAAAGGAGAATTTTACATAGACTGCGAATCTAAATTTACAGAGGTAAAGCAAGAGAGATAAGTCAAGCCTGAAGTCACGTGTTCCTTAATCTACGTCACAAATCTGAGCACGTCGATGATGTGATCAGCGGCACGGGTCGACCGCAATAAAATAGGATTTTCAGGTTTTTAAAACTTCATAGAAAAATCGATTTCCATTTAAATCGAAAATTTTTTTCGCCAAAGTTCATTGCATGGAATATAGGATTAGATGGAAAAATAAAAATTTTGACAATATGGGCCTTTAATGAACGAGTAGAAATAATGGCTGTAAGTTCACACTAGAGGCTGCTGTTAGATCTGACAATGTATTTTTTTGGTCAGGGAAATGCTATTTTTATATTAAGGAAAATTCAGTGCATTTTCAAAAGTGACGCCTGGAGTGGATCTAGGGGGAGGGTGTAGGGGGTGCACATCCCCCCTCCCCCTGAGATGAAGCCTTCTTCTTCGTATTCGCTTTTAAAACTTGTTTACCTCACCACCGGTCAGTGATGTCATTCCTTTTGGTGCACCCCCTCCTTAGAAAAATCCTGCATCTGCCCCTGGAAAGGGCAGGAAAATCTGTCATTTAGCTATTTAAAAGGGACTTGAATCAAAATGTTTCAACAGACACCCCTGGCCTTATGGCGGACTATCATTTACTAAGCCCTACGTACATCACTAACTTCACATCAAGGGTTTAGAAAAAAATGCAATGTCCTTAAGTATAGGTATGTGAATGGGGTACCTTTTTTCAATAAAAGATATGCAAAAAGGGTACTTTTCTGTCACAATTATCATGGGCAGTTCACCCCCACCAAACCTCTAACACATCTCCCACTTGTGTCCCATCTTGATTGGGTGCAAGCTTCATAGTCTCCCTACTAAAGTTAAAACCAACACAACTGTACACCAGATATTAACAGCATTTACAGGCCAGTGACCACTGTTAATAGAAGCATATTTGCATGAATACCAAGACCTGATTTTAGAGAAATAAGATCTTTATTTCAAAATGTTATAATTTTGGCCAAACTATTAAAAATAAGCCTATAACAGTTACTTCAGCACAAGCAATTAACATGCAATAATTCTTGTAAATTCAAATATACTCCCTATTAAATATCTTCAGTTGATGAAATCATGTGGTAGTGACCATCTAGAAAGCATTTGCTAAGTACTATGGTCACTACGCACCTCTCCTTTTTTCCTACAATATATGTAAATCTCTATTCTCTTTATTTTCTCCTTTTTATTCCTATGTTAGCCGTAGTTAATGATATAAATAGTGCAAAAATAAAAAAATAAAGAATCTCTCCATGAACCTTTAAACATAAATAAATCATTATGATGCATTTAAGTTTTTAACACTTAAAATTAAATTCACTTAAACATTTCTAAGCTTCCATTATAAACAAATAATAGCATGACCTGTGCGTGGCATTTTGCAATAATACTGGCTTTTATTATATCTCTAAGTTAGTATGTGCGCTGTGATTGGTCAATTTAGCGGTCCGTACTCTCCTGCATGGACTGCTAAAACTTAAAGGTTTTTTGTTGCCAAACTGTTGGGTGATTTATTGCCAAATTTTCTCAACTTATATAGCAAATAAAACTTTAAAACTTTTGTTTACTTCAAATTGTGTACTAAAGCGTGCCAACGACTTAAAAATGATTTCAAGTTGATTTGTTTTGCCTTCGACCTGCTTCAAAAATTTGAAGCCGTTCCTCATGAATGGAAATTGTTCCTGAACCCTTCAGACACATAATAGAGATATAATAAATATCTTACTAACCTTGTCTTCTCGGTCCGTACCGTAAGTCACAGATCCTCGTTTTTCCCCTATGATTTATGGCCTGCGCGCTTCGCGCTTGGGCCATAAATTGAAGGGGAAAAAACTTGGCCCGTAACTTACGGTACAGACCTCGAACTCGGTTAGTAAGAGGTATGTAATACTTTCAAAATTCTCCAAATTCCACTCACCACTTTGTAGCTTGTGGTATTTAAATAAGCGTGCATGTTTCAAACCTTAAAAGCATGCATTGATTTGATGAAATTAAATTTCAACGCAAAATGCATGGTACTGGCAAAAGTTTTGAATTGCATTTTTAATTTCATAAGTTCCTACCAAACCCTTTGAATTGCTGTACCTTTCAATAACACAAGAACTCTGAAGTGCAAATCCTAACTAGCAATTGCATTTTTAGCTGTCATTAATCATAATAAAGATAATGACCAACAAACCTTGTAAAATAAACAAACAAAATGGATCAAATTCTACCAACTGCAACCCACAAATGTAGCCTCTCATGCAGACGTTCTTAGGCTTGTCACGCATTCCTCCCACAAAGCCTAAGAACCTCTGCATGGGGGGCCTTTTTAAATCCATTACTGTAGGGCCTGTTATTTTAAGATGATTGACTCCTTGCAACAAAACATGTCATATTTGATTGAGCAGAGTTCACATATTATTGAAAGGTACAGTAATATATATTAATTTTTAACTTAAAAGAAATATTAATACTTAGCTAGTTGACACCTAGCCTCCCACGCAGATGTTCTTAAGCTTGTCACTCGTTCCTCTCCACGAACGTTCGTGGGGAAGAACGCGTGACAAGCCTAAGAACGTCTGCGTAGGAGGCTAGCTGACACCCTGTCTTAATTTGGGAGCACTTCCTTAATGCTGATAAGTGAGGAAAGAAAGTTGCTTGCTCCAAACAACCAGAGTTTCTTCCAGGTCCTGATGTAGGTGTTCTTTATAATTTGTCACTTGAACTCCTAAAACATGTTAAACCTGTTTTTAAAATAAACTTCATTCAAAACTTACATTGAGGATACTTGTACCACACACACATTCTTTGAACATTTTTTCAGTGACCTTAGAAGGAAGGCTATTCATCTTAACAAGTCAGTGGACAATATACAAAGATCTACAAATGCAAATCCTATGCATTAATATTTATATGAACAGCATTCATTCAATCATTCTTTAGAAAAGAGGCCACTGAAGAAAATATGTTCCCTGATTGGCTTTAAGTTGTGTTTCTGTATCTCAATAGAAACACAAAACTAGATGTTTTACATTTTGAGGACCAAAGTAAACATTTTTTTTTCTATAATAAATAAATTGTGTAATTCTAGAAAATATCCATATCTCCCCCATGGAAGGGATTTTTTCCTAAGACACCCCCCCCCCCCCCCCCCACCCCTCTGGAAATTCCAATTAAGCTTCATACATTTCTTTCATTTTTGGCGGCTTACAAGCACCCCCCACCCCTAGAAAATGCCATACTCCCTCTGCAGGAGGAGTATGGCAATTTCTAGGGGTGGGGGGTGCTTGTAAGCCGCCAAAAATGAAAGAAATGTATGAGCTTAATGGGACAAATTCCAGAGGGGTGGGGGGGGGGGGGGGGGTTGGTCTTAGGAAAAAATCCCTTCCATGGGGAGAATATGGATATTTTCTAGAATTACACAATTTTATTTATTATAGAAAAAAAAATGTTTACTTTGGTCCTCAAAATGTAAAACATCTAGTTTTGTGTTTCTATTGAGATACAGAAACACAACTTAAAGCCAATCAGGGAACATATTTTCTTCAGTGGCCTCTTTTCTAAAGAATGATTGAATGAATGCTGTTCATATAAATATTAATGCATAGGATTTGCATTTGTAGATCTTTGTATATTGTCCACTGACTTGTTAAGATGAATAGCCTTCCTTCTAAGGTCACTGAAAAAATGTTCAAAGAATGTGTGTGTGGTACAAGTATCCTCAATGTAAGTTTTGAATGAAGTTTATTTTAAAAACAGGTTTAACATGTTTTAGGAGTTCAAGTGACAAATTATAAAGAACACCTACATCAGGACCTGGAAGAAACTCTGGTTGTTTGGAGCAAGCAACTTTCTTTCCTCACTTATCAGCATTAAGGAAGTGCTCCCAAATTAAGACAGGGTGTCAGCTAGCCTCCTACGCAGACGTTCTTAGGCTTGTCACGCGTTCTTCCCCACGAACGTTCGTGGAGAGGAACGAGTGACAAGCTTAAGAACATCTGCGTGGGAGGCTAGGTGTCAACTAGCTAAGTATTAATATTTCTTTTAAGTTAAAAATTAATATATATTACTGTACCTTTCAATAATATGTGAACTCTGCTCAATCAAATATGACATGTTTTGTTGCAAGGAGTCAATCATCTTAAAATAACAGGCCCTACAGTAATGGATTTAAAAAGGCCCCCCATGCAGAGGTTCTTAGGCTTTGTGGGAGGAATGCGTGACAAGCCTAAGAACGTCTGCATGAGAGGCTACATTTGTGGGTTGCAGTTGGTAGAATTTGATCCATTTTGTTTGTTTATTTTACAAGGTTTGTTGGTCATTATCTTTATTATGATTAATGACAGCTAAAAATGCAATTGCTAGTTAGGATTTGCACTTCAGAGTTCTTGTGTTATTGAAAGGTACAGCAATTCAAAGGGTTTGGTAGGAACTTATGAAATTAAAAATGCAATTCAAAACTTTTGCCAGTACCATGCATTTTGCGTTGAAATTTAATTTCATCAAATCAATGCATGCTTTTAAGGTTTGAAACATGCACGCTTATTTAAATACCACAAGCTACAAAGTGGTGAGTGGAATTTGGAGAATTTTGAAAGTATTACATACCTCTTACTAACCGAGTTCGAGGTCTGTACCGTAAGTTACGGGCCAAGTTTTTTCCCCTTCAATTTATGGCCCAAGCGCGAAGCGCGCAGGCCATAAATCATAGGGGAAAAACGAGGATCTGTGACTTACGGTACGGACCGAGAAGACAAGGTTAGTAAGATATTTATTATATCTCTATTATGTGTCTGAAGGGTTCAGGAACAATTTCCATTCATGAGGAACGGCTTCAAATTTTTGAAGCAGGTCGAAGGCAAAACAAATCAACTTGAAATCATTTTTAAGTCGTTGGCACGCTTTAGTACACAATTTGAAGTAAACAAAAGTTTTAAAGTTTTATTTGCTATATAAGTTGAGAAAATTTGGCAATAAATCACCCAACAGTTTGGCAACAAAAAACCTTTAAGTTTTAGCAGTCCATGCAGGAGAGTACGGACCGCTAAATTGACCAATCACAGCGCACATACTAACTTAGAGATATAATAAAAGCCAGTATTATTGCAAAATGCCACGCACAGGTCATGCTATTATTTGTTTATAATGGAAGCTTAGAAATGTTTAAGTGAATTTAATTTTAAGTGTTAAAAACTTAAATGCATCATAATGATTTATTTATGTTTAAAGGTTCATGGAGAGATTCTTTATTTTTTTATTTTTGCACTATTTATATCATTAACTACGGCTAACATAGGAATAAAAAGGAGAAAATAAAGAGAATAGAGATTTACATATATTGTAGGAAAAAAAGGAGAGGTGCGTAGTGACCATAGTACTTAGCAAATGCTTTCTAGATGGTCACTACCACATGATTTCATCAACTGAAGATATTTAATAGGGAGTATATTTGAATTTACAAGAATTATTGCATGTTAATTGCTTGTGCTGAAGTAACTGTTATAGGCTTATTTTTAATAGTTTGGCCAAAATTATAACATTTTGAAATAAAGATCTTATTTCTCTAAAATCAGGTCTTGGTATTCATGCAAATATGCTTCTATTAACAGTGGTCACTGGCCTGTAAATGCTGTTAATATCTGGTGTACAGTTGTGTTGGTTTTAACTTTAGTAGGGAGACTATGAAGCTTGCACCCAATCAAGATGGGACACAAGTGGGAGATGTGTTAGAGGTTTGGTGGGGGTGAACTGCCCATGATAATTGTGACAGAAAAGTACCCTTTTTGCATATCTTTTATTGAAAAAAGGTACCCCATTCACATACCTATACTTAAGGACATTGCATTTTTTTCTAAACCCTTGATGTGAAGTTAGTGATGTACGTAGGGCTTAGTAAATGATAGTCCGCCATAAGGCCAGGGGTGTCTGTTGAAACATTTTGATTCAAGTCCCTTTTAAATAGCTAAATGACAGATTTTCCTGCCCTTTCCAGGGGCAGATGCAGGATTTTTCTAAGGAGGGGGTGCACCAAAAGGAATGACATCACTGACCGGTGGTGAGGTAAACAAGTTTTAAAAGCGAATACGAAGAAGAAGGCTTCATCTCAGGGGGAGGGGGGATGTGCACCCCCTACACCCTCCCCCTAGATCCACTCCAGGCGTCACTTTTGAAAATGCACTGAATTTTCCTTAATATAAAAATAGCATTTCCCTGACCAAAAAAATACATTGTCAGATCTAACAGCAGCCTCTAGTGTGAACTTACAGCCATTATTTCTACTCGTTCATTAAAGGCCCATATTGTCAAAATTTTTATTTTTCCATCTAATCCTATATTCCATGCAATGAACTTTGGCGAAAAAAATTTTCGATTTAAATGGAAATCGATTTTTCTATGAAGTTTTAAAAACCTGAAAATCCTATTTTATTGCGGTCGACCCGTGCCGCTGATCACATCATCGACGTGCTCAGATTTGTGACGTAGATTAAGGAACACGTGACTTCAGGCTTGACTTATCTCTCTTGCTTTACCTCTGTAAATTTAGATTCGCAGTCTATGTAAAATTCTCCTTTCCAGCATTTGGTATGAACTACTAAGTTTAATTTACAGAGGTAAAACTCCGGGGTGGGGAGGGGGGTACTCGATATATCTCTGGGTGGGGAGGTGCGGCCCGGCCCCTCATACCCTGACCCTGTTTAAGACAAATATCGCTGATTTTCCTACCCTGTTTAAGACAGAATTCCGATTTTTGATACCCTGTTTAAGACATAGATTAAAAGTTGCGGTTACAAATTGTGTGGCTTTCTTGTTGTGTAATCAATGGAAATTTAATGTGCCTGGAAATTTAATGTGCCAAAGTCAATGGAAGTCAATATTAATTTACAAGAGCTTGTAAAAATTTTGTTGTTTATCGTCCAAGAAAAGATATCCCATTTAAGACAAAAATTGATAAATTCGATACCCTGTTTAAGACAAAAATCCCGAAAAACATACCCTGGCTGGCCGCACGTCCCCATTAAGCCCTTATAAGGGAGTACCCCCCCCCCCCCCCCGGGAGTAAAACAAACGAAATAAGTCAGCCTGAAGTCACGTGTTCCTTAATCTACGTCACAACTCATTCCAAACCAGGGGAAGACTGGTGCGAAAGGTGGACCAAAATGGCGGCAAATATGAACGTTTTTAAAACAGCTAAAAAGATTGCATTTTATCCAAATCGTATTTTTCTTTTGCAGAAGTTCATTGGGTGATATATATAGAATTAGATAAGAAAATAAAAATTTTGATGATATGGGCACTTTAAGACAGATAAGTTTTCAACAAATTCTCATTCATTGTTAAATATAATTTTATGTCACTGAGATCACAGTGACTCCAAAGTTACTTTTCTTCCAGCCTTCAATGGTTAACTCACTGAAACTTAGTAAATCACCTTCCCCTCCACCTGTTCCCTGGTGCCAAGATGGCGCATAGGGCCTCAATGGTAGGTGTTAAATTACTTCAGTTTTCCCTTACTTTTCTTTAAAATGTCAATTTTTCCTGACTCCAAATAAAATTCCCTGACCTTGAAGATTTTTTTCCCTGACCATTTCCTGACCTGTGCAAACCTATTGTAAAATAGCTTTCTTTTAATATACCTGATATGCCCCTCTCCTTTCCTTTCCAATATACCATGCAAATTAATTTAAGTGTTGTAAATTGTATCGTACGTTTATTTTTCCTTTTGAATAATAATAATGTATTCTTAGGGACTTTAGGAACAATAAAAAAAAAAGACTGAAAAAGGTACCCTTTGGGGCAGAGCCTCCCCGTATAATTTGGCCTTTATATGTTGTTCAATTTGAGAATGGAATGGCAGATAATTGTGCAGCTTCCTCCAGTAACACAGGTTTTAAAAAGGCACTGACTGCTCCATGCCAATGACACTCCTTAACTAATGGCTTTTTTTCTTGGTTTCACGTACTGTCTCATTTTGTCTGGGTAGCCTGGGTCCTAGCTATCCCACAAATCTACTGCGCCACCCGGCGAGTCTGTAACTTGTCGCCACGTCTGTTTTGTTTGAAAACATTGACATGTCATAACTTTAAATGGTCCTTCTGACGATTTGCCACCGGTTTCCTATCTTCCTCTACAACGATTAAAACCCTTTGAAATCGTAAAGCCCTTAGAGGTTTCGATCTTTGGAGGAAAAATGGCGGAGAATGAACTGGAACCTGGTTCGAAGGCATACCATTGTCACAAGATGGTGGTTTTCTCTATCCATCGTATTTCCTCTTCTTGGAAGGCTGGGGTTGATAATGGAATGTACTTCCACCTAGATTGATGCAAGTGTTGTAATCGTTTCCAGGTAAGAATTGATGACTCAAAAAAAAAAATAGCTGCAACTACGTAAAGCTCTCTGGTGAAAGATGGACGAGAAGAGTTGTATGAGTTTTAGCAGATTTTGTACAGAAATTAGGCACACAAGTTTTTTTTTTACACTCGGGTATAAACTTAGTTACAGTATGAAAGAATCGAATCCTCGTTCAACCTAACACTCAGAGCGATGCACTTTAGAGGTGTGGAACCTTCGCTGAATTTTGTGGCCAGTTGGGGATAGAAGACATATTTCATCGCTTTTTGTTAGGCAGGCAACGTTGATTTTCTCTATGATCCTGTCAGCTCCCCCCCCCCTACTTTAATTATGCCGCGCGCACACTGCGATGTAACGCTTGACCATCGTATAGTGACATCAAGTCCAATTATACTGTTCCGTACGCCCACATGGATGGCAACAGTCCTCCTACGAACAGAACACGTATAAACCATGCCCGACCTGTGTGGTTGCAAATGATAAGCCCTCGATCATTATAACCTTGATGTTGAAAGCAGGTGGTTATTTTATCTCGCCTAGCCGTTAATCCCTATGACGATCCTTGCCCCCCCCTCCGCAGACTTAACATACCTTCATTTCATCACACTTCAAACAGCAGGAGTGTTGTGTACAAGTATGTGTTGACTTTTGTTGAATCAATAAGTGGCCATTACTAGAAGTATAAATTGTAGAATGCACCAATGCTGGTTACGTTGGCATGAGGCACCTTTCCACATTCACTAAACCTATAGATATCTCAACCACGTTCAACTCTCCTCACCCCTCCAGCACACTTCTACCCCCCTTGCTCAAATAAAACGAAAACAGACCATTTTACAGTGTTTGCGGCAGTGACATGTTCATTGTATAGCAGTGAAGCCCGCGCATGCAGGTGACCTTGTTTTGATACAGATGTTCTAGACTTTATAAGCGTAACTAGGTGCATTGTACACACTGACAAAAGCAGAGAGGACTATCAAAAGCAAAGGTCTCGACTGCAGTCTCGCTGTGCCAGCACCCTCGACAAGTCAGGTTCGAGCCGCACTGAGACAAACGTTTTCAACACTACCGACAATATCTTCGTGTACTTAATCTCAGTTTTGCCTAGCGAGTCCGCCCTGTTATCGATCCCAATGGTGCTATCGACCTTGTGGATCCACACACTACGTTAGAGAACCATGTATGATGAAATCTATGTCGCCCGACTAATAACTAGTGACACATGTATGCATGAAAAACTGAACATCCATTTGGTTTTTATGATAACATAACTGTCAATTTGCCACTGTGTGACACGCAGCTGCACCACGCACTACATAAATCTATTAACACTAGTATATGCCAAACTTGTACTGTCTAGCATGACGATAAACAAATTAGCCACTCCCCATTTGATGGGCGAGACGCAGTCGTGCCGCGCTGGTCACTAGCTAACCAATGAACATCGTTAAAAAAAACAGCTAACTAATCTGCGCAGGGCATTTTTAACCTCTTGCGGCTCCAATGCAAGAAAAACATTACCCCGGAAAACACATTTAAAAGATGGTTTAGGACTTGTCTGCCAACTACTCACGTTTGATACGAGCAACCGTCCCTTGGCATACCTTGTGATGCCGTACACAAAGAAAATATTGATTGATAGGCCTAAGCACTGAAAATACGGATGAGGGGACGTCGAGCGTTATGATACCCCGCAATGGCGGCCACGGCCCCGTCGCTGTAGTTCAGACTGCCAGTAATACCAATCGTTTTCGGACGTTTCCCGGAGGACGGCGAAGTGCCCTGCCCGCCTAGCGTGATCCTGCGCGCATTGTTTTTATCCTTTCTGTTCTCTGACTAGATTTGGAACCTTTGTCGTCAATGAAACTGTTAACGACTGTTTTGCAGTGGTGAACAGGGTTAGCGTCTTTATAGCGGTTCGGGTTGTGCGATATGGTACTCGAAAGATTAAATAATTCCCAATAAGCCGTTTCCTCGGTGGTTCTAGTGGTCCTAGGGCTGTGGGCAAGACCCTGGCCGCTGCTAGCGCCTCGGGTTACAACATCCACCTTGTCACAAACAATTATTTTTTTTTCCTTAAAAATTGAAGAGACTGGCACCTCTTGACCACACTTGTGTGAGCAGAAACTAAGTCTCTTGTGTCAAGAAAACGTCTAGAAAATCTGTCATGCCAACTCGTGGTACCCTGAATACAGAGGAGAGGGCGTGTGCAGATATGGAAACATTTCTTTGCATGAGACGGGTCTACGACGTTACTTGTAATACGTTGAGAATTGGTTTATGTCACCTAAGGAATAAAAATACCTTGACCCTTTTAAACAGACTAGGGCAATTTACATATGTGAAAAAGGGTTTTTTCACGATCTTAAGACTACGTTTTAACTTTTTTCCCCAGGAAACGATCCATCATTGCTTCTAGCGGAGTGAAACACGATCTTAACATTTAGTCACCAGTACAACGTCGCAGCGTTAATTACTCTGTCTAGCTGAACGACATTTCAAGATGGTCAGAGTAATACCTTTCATAGCGCATTGAATAAACCCCTTCGAAAGTGAAACAGAAACAAAAATTCCAGAATTCACCAAGATCTTCTGTTTCGCACGCAAAACGAAAATAACAGCTTAACTCTGGATAATTTCAGCCTTAGAAGCCAGCAACTGAGTCGCAAGTTACATTCTTTATCCTTTGCAAATGTCCTGATGTGGCAATCTCCAACGGACAGTTTGACCCAACTTTTGACCAAATAAACATCTCTCCCATAGGACGGCCCCTGCTATGTCTGTCTAAGTATCGTTAATTGGCTAACTTGGACAAAAGGCTGCTGAGGGGGGATATGCGAAAAGAGCTGAGAAATGACCTGTTAATTGGCTGATGAGGACATCATCTCGGTGAACAACAATTGGCGGAGTGCTAGTCGGAGTTTGGAGTCTTACCTACCAACAAAACTAAAACAAAAAAATATAAACCGAAGGCAGAGCAAAGACAACAGCGCCAGCCTTCGGCGGCGCGGTTAAAAAGGTCTTTTGGACATTTGTTTACTCTTCAGTGTCGCATTTAGTTGCAAAAGATGTTAAAACTTGAAATTATTAGATGGCGCCCTGATGTGAAGCTTGGAAAATACAAGACAGTCCTGATGTATGTTTTGGTAGCTAAATTCTGATCTGTGGATAGACAAAGTGGTAAACGTTTTGTTGACCGGTGACCACTTGTTAGTAATGGCAAAAGCAAATGTGAAATTATGTTTAACACCAAGTTAAAACTACCTACTCGGGACTTTGGGCTTTGTTTTCTATTGTCTGTTACCCCTGACTGCAGCGAATACAGTTATTTTGACTTATTTTGATTGTTATTTAACTTATTTTGGTATGCGGCTAGCCCCAGCTCATTAGTCCATACGTGAGATAAGGGATATATAAGAGTATAGTACAGTTGTTTGAGTGTACTCATAGGCACATAATATCTAAGTTTAAACAAAATTCCAATGTTTTTTGTTATTTATGTTATTAATGTGCTGGAGCTGAGCATCCCATTTTAGATGTTCATCAATAAAGACCCCTAATAGTATTGATCTGGGACTATTTAGCTCTATATTACACACTGTTATTCTAATATATTGTTTCTTCTTAGGTGAAGCAATTATCATGTAATTGGTCTTTTTAAAGTTAATGGACAGCATATTTGCTGCACAAAATTTAAGACTTTTCCAAGTTCTTCGTTAACAATTGGTTGTAACTGCTCTGGGTTACTTGTAGAATAAAACATATTTGTATCATCTGCAAAAATTCTAAAAGTTAATTTCTTAGAAGACCTGGGCAAATCATTAATATACAATAAAAACAGTAGTGGACCTTAATGTGGAGGCCTTGAGGTACACACACATGTAATGGTTTTCAGGCTAGATTCTACATTACCAATCTTGACATATTGTTTACGATTAGTTATATAGTCTGAAAACCATGCATGGGGGAGTCCTCGCGATTCCATATTTATACAATTTTTCTAAGAGAATATGGTGGTTAATTGTATCGAAGGCCTTGGAAAAGTCTAAAAAGATACCGCATGTTACTTTTTGATCATCAACTGCTGACTTTAATTTCTCCACAGTTTCTAGAATTGCATATTCAGTAGAATATCCCTTTCTAAAACCAAACTGGAAGTATAAAGTAGACATTCTTTTTCCAGATAGGACACAAGTTGATCATACACTAATCTTTCCAGTACTTTACTAAAGGGGAGAAATAACTGCTATTGGCCTATAATTTCCTAAACTCCAGTATATATTACCACTTTTGAATATTGGAGTCACTTTAGATATTTTAAAGATTTCTTTATAAGAAATAATTAAAACTTCCCACGTAGAGATTTTCTTTGTTTTTTAGTATAATGGAAAGAATCAGAAAAGGAAGTGATCTGCCGAAAAAAAAGTGGGGGTCACCGAGCATCAACAAAAATATTCGTACACAAGTTAACGCAAAGGTCATCAGCGCCATATTTTGTTGAGTTTTTCGACTCGTCGTGCGCTTGAAAATGACGTGGCAACGCGCGTGACCAGATATAGCGTGCGCCCTAGAGTATGGCGCGAGTAGCCAATGGGCGCGAACATCCTGAATGTCGTCCCATCTTGAAACCCGCCTTTGGGGATGAGGGAAAAGCACATGGATACAGACTCACTCGCCTCAGTCCTCGCTCGTTCCATCGAATGTCAAAATCATTACTAATCCCCCACCCCCGGGCAAAACAAAAACTGATGACAACACAAAACCAACAAAATCCCCCACCCCCTCGGACACAAAAAAACAAAAAAAGAACAAACAAAAGGGGTGCCAAAACCCTTAGTAACCCCCATCAATGCCCCAATACATCACCCGGGGTGGGGGAGTGGGGTGGGGGTCTCAATTGACAGGTGCATTACCCGGAGCCTCCATCTCAGTTGAACCCTTGAGTCAACCCTTTCCCGTATCTTTTTATTTTTAGAACTGTGATATCTGCGGGACTTCTTTATTTCCCGCGAAAATGATCTTGTTTTCGCCGACGTCCGCATAACAGCCTAAAAGAAAAATGGCGGCCAAAGGGGAAGGCCGATCTCACCCATTTTCCTTTTTATTTTGATCCCTTTTTCCAATCTCACAACCGAGGGAAACTGGGTATAAGCTAACTGGAAGTTAATAAAGTAATAGACAACTTGGAGGTGGCATTCATACGTGTTGAACCGCCTGCAGTGCGAACCGCCTTGTATTTTCATGGTCTGTTATGGAGTTTTATGCTTTGTTTTTCGTTCTTGTTGCTATATAACTTCTTGTAAAATGAGATGTTCTGTATGATTCGGATTTTGCTGGAGGCCAAGGACCGACAAAAACAAGGAAACCTATGGATTTTGGTCGTGAAGATCTAGGCGATGCCTGACGATAGTGTGAGCTGTCTTGACGATAAAAAAGAAGATCACGAAACGTCAAGCGTGAATGATATACAGCGAAGAAAACTCCCGGAGAGGCAGCAGAATAGAACCAAATAATCTGAAGACTTGGATCAACTCGAAATCTGGCACAAGGAACTTTCACTGAGCTACCGCTTTAAGTGTCGACATTTTATATTTCACTTCGAATTGAAGCCTTGTCGCCTTGTCCACTCGAAGACTCTGGAAGACTTCGAGGCAGCTTCTCAGTTTCCTGATCGTGTGCTTGTGTTGTAACTTTCGGATAAACAAAACTGCGATCACCAAACAGGACCATTCCATTCTGTTCGCTTAGACGTCCGTGTTAACGGCGACTGGAGTTTGCATGCCTAATCTACAAACATACATTGGGGTATTGTTGTAAAATGGGGTTGACAAGCCGTAAACGACTCCTGCGGTTCTTGACATTTGTACATTAGCAGTTCTCTGCTCGGTAGCTTAACCTTTCTTTTTGCTTCACTCGTGTTTATGGGGGACACTTAATGCTGAGTTATAAGGAGAAATTTTAAGTAAAGTTGAGCCGTTAGCCCGTGTTGTAGCTGAGATTTTTAGAGGTCATAGGTCTGCGTGATTTCCGCTGTAATCGGCATGTCGCCTCGAACCTCTGTAATTTGCCATGTGTTTAAGCATTGTTTAGGCTCAATTCTATAGATTGCAAGATATGTTTTTAGTCTCTAAACTTGTTTTTGTCTTCGCGGAACTAAATTTGAGATTTTCCGTGAACGTGTTGCTTATTTGTATTCTATATTGTGACGCCGAGGCCGGCTGTTTGATTAGAACTGTTCGCAAGTACAGTATATTGACTGTCACGGATGACATATCTGTCCTCGTGCGTTTTTCTTCTCAGACGCCTTAGCTTTACTTCTAGAAAGCTTTACGTTTGTCTAGAGCAGTTCTTATGTTTCTTGCAGCTATCTAATAGAGCTTTTGTTTCTCAAGTAAGGTTTATTCCTCCGTTTGGTCGTTCTGACACTACATAAATTCAAATGTAGCTGTTTACGCGCAAGTCTGTTGACTGTTTTGCGTGTTGTATATGCCGCTATTCGGCATTCGGAAAGACTTGCTGTTTTCTGTGGAAGTTGGCTCATAAATATCAGAACTTTCGTTGGATTAACTTTCCTCGTTTTCCGCCATTATTGAAAAGCTTTCGTGTGACATGCCTGTGACTTATAACAATAGAAGACCACAGCTCTCTTATGATTGGCTGTTTTAAAAGAAACCCGCGAAAGCCTCAGTGGGAGATGATTCTAAAAATAAAAAGATACGGGAAAGGGTTGACTCAGAGGGTCTGTATGGAAGATGGAAGCTCCAGGTAATGGGCTCCTGGTGGCCTATTACAAAATTTTAACTACATGATTGGTTGACAAAAAATGAAAAAAAATTTAAACGTGCAATAAAACGGATACATAGAAAAATAAAATAAATTAGATAAAATTTCGTCACGCCTGTTTATATATATAAATCGTAACTTTCAGAGATTAAAAACGCAGTTAGAGTTTTTAACCTCAAGAGGTCCACATCGGAGGTTTCGCGGCACCTTTTAGGGTATCAAGAAGAAAAAAAAATGACAGGACTATGTGTTATAGCTTGTTATGTAAGAATTGGTATCCCTTAGGAGAGAAAAAAATTTTCAAGCCACGCCCACAAAACAAGATCTTGGTATCTCAATAGGTGTTCTTTTCAAATTTCCCACGGGTACCCCTGTTCAAAAGTCATTCTCGTCCCCAGAGGCCGCGATCCTTTTGGTCAGTTACGGGATCGCGACCTCTGGCCCAGTCCAGTCCAACGACATCCCGGTTTTAAATGGCTTTGTAAACACAATAGATTGAGACCAGAACCAATCACATTTGTCAGGCTCGGCTCTGAGCATGCGCAGAGTGACGGGAAGTCCGTGAAATGCGGACTTCCGGAGTTGGACCTGGCCCAGGAGGTCGCATTCTCGTACCCAGAGCCCACGATCCTTCTGGCCTGTGGTTGGGATCGAGAGCTCTGGCCGGACCCGATTTTCTGAGCATGCGCAGAGTATTCGTTTCGCATTCTCAACCAATCAGATTTGCTAGATTTGATGGGAAGTCCGTGAATCGCGGACTTCCGGTTTTGGACCAAACCAGAGCTCTCGATCCCAACCACAGGCCAGAAGGATCGTGGGCTCTGGGGACGAGAATGAGGAGGTCCAAAAGGATCGTGGCCCCTGGGGACGAGAATGTTCAAAAGTAACCACTAATATTTAACTGAACGGCCATTTATGTATGACAGCGGTGAGATGTTTGGAAACTAAATTAAACAATTACTTAACAGTAAACTGCTTGTTTCTTATTTTGATCAAACTACGATGAGTGACAAAACGTGTGATATTGACCTCTGAAATTAACCAGAATAATCAATTTTGGATCCCGAGTTTGGAATCCAAAATTAAAGGACTGGACTTCAATTTCGACTGGGTTCCCATCGGAAATTTTGAAAAGGACCCCCTAACCTGGAAGAGGTACCAATTCTAAAACAACACATTATCTCCTGTCATAGTTTTTATTCGCTTAATACACTAAAAGAGACTGCGAAGGCTCCTGCTGTGGACCTCAACCAAAAAGGTACGATAAGCACCCTTGTCATTTTTCAATTCATGTGCCGAAATCAATAGTTAGCGTTACGCATTGCGTTAGGCGAGAAGTGTCTGGCCACGTGCTTATTGACAGATGAGTCATGTGCTTGTAAATGTACTTGTTTACCCACGGAGCACCAAGGAGTTCACAAGAACTCGTTCAGAAATGTCCGTGCATTCCAGGATCGAATTGGAATTTGGAAATGTTGGTTTTTGAGGAGAGGGGAAAACCGAAGTACCCGGAGAAAAACCTCGCGGAGCAGAGAAGAGGACCAACAACACTCGGCTCAACCCACATGTGACGCTTGCATGTGACGCCGGGTCCGGGAATCGAACCCGGGACACATTGGTGGGAGGCGAACGCTCTCACCACTGCGCCATCCCTGCTCCCCTTAAGTAGTCTAAAGAGAGAGAAAATGTACTAGATGTTGGTTGTCAAACGTGAGAGAAAGTACGAGGGTTCAGAAAAGGTTGTTTACCTCAATAGATCAAAATTGCCCGAGATTGTAAAGTTATACAGTCCTCAAACGGAAGGAAATAAAGATTATGAAGCCCACAGATGGGTGGATTTCTTACAATATGCAATATGGAAGTCCTCCGGTACAGACAAACTGTAACACAAAGTATACAACACGCTTCAGGAATTACAGTGTTTCTATATGAATCCGATGGTGAATGATTTTCTGACAATTGAATTCAAAACAATTAGATCAATTGCATTAGCTAAACCTAAGAGATGTAGTTGTCAGACTGAAAGCTCCCGTCGTGTTTTCATAAATGTTCAATACATTTGTCTATGTTTCTTTTTCCGCGAACTTGCAAATGGATTCTGATGTATTGAAAATTTAAAACGCGACTGGACAGCTAATTTGCGTCAATATCGTAACTTTGCTATAGATATTAAATGGTCAAGAACTCAATTTTACACAAAGTTGTTTGCCATCGGATTCCATACATGAACACTTTAATTTCTGCCCCATGCTGCGTTTAGCATAGTTAACAGTCAGGGGGGATGGTCTTGAAACCCGACAAATTTTTAATTGTAGGTTTTTAATTTGTTCTCTTTTTTTGGCCTTGACTGTGCACAAAACACGATAGTTGGGTACTCCGTATTCGGGAGGAACTAACCAATAGAAATGCGACTGGACGTTTTCTAGCACAGCTAAAATTTAAATTCAGTTGATCTATTTTTTTGCTTTGCTTTCCTGGACCTTGCAACATAAACCTTGCCATCTTTGTTTGCTCCATTGATGTTTTATCAGGATTAATATGCAACTTTCTCAGCATATTAAATTTTCGAAAACCATGTCCGTAAACTGGGAGGGAGGAGGAAGAGGGGCTTGTAGAGCTATGTAGCCCTACCACTTTTACTGCTGGGAATTTTTCTAGGGGTCCAGATGGCGCACAAATGCAAGATAAATAACGAATTAAAGACGTTCGTTTTGTATTGGCCAGATTCTTAGTCCCACCACATTAAATTCTCCGCGGTTCCTGGTAGAGTTATTTTTTCTAGGGCTCCAGATGGTGCACGAATGCAAGATAAATGGCGAAAAACTGGCCTTAACGTTTCGGTTTGTATTGGCCAGATTTTTTGCCCTACCACATTAAAATGGTCTCCGCGGTCCATGGTAGAAGTTTTAAACTTTGCGAAAAATTTCATCTCATCAACCTCATCACAATTTGTATTTTTAACGGGTTGCGCTATTGCGGTGGTAACCTATTATGCAATAACCACAAAACAAAAACAGTTCTGAATATTGAAAGGTCATAGCAGCATTACCGGTCCCAGGAATTTGAGCCCTAGGTATTAAATACTTTTTGTGTCATGTTCAATGAATACATTCCAAGCCTGGCCAGAAAGAATGTACGCGCTCATTAGCACCTATAGGTTAAGCCTCCAAACAAGACAAACGACCCAT